>WSUE01000359.1:0-32228 GCA_019633535.1 Tulasnella sp. JGI-2019a
CTACTGCATAATTAGTTTGGATCTCATTATTAGCTAGTATTTATTAGAGCTTCGTCATAATCTTGTGTCTCTCAGTATATCTGCATCAATGTCATTGGAATGAAAAATGTCTCAGATTCAATGCGAGTGATTCCGGTTTCTTCAAATGTGCAATCATTGTTCTATTCGCCGATCACGAGGACAGACGCAAACAGGATCTTAGAACCTGCTGTAGCATTACTCAGACATAAGCGACGGCCACAACCTAATCGAATGTCATAAATGTCTAAGGATATATCATATGCCAGTCTAAAGATCCATGCAATACATCGCTTCCAAGTGATTCAAACACTCCATACGCACAGCGTCTGCGTCATGACCCCGACCCTGACGAGACGGCAGCCATTCCAGCCAGCGACGCAGACGCAAGGCTTTCATACTTCTTCTCCTCCGCTCTCGCCGAGGCCATCATGCCCTCCAACTTCTCATTGTTCAACCTCATCTTCTCATCCATCCCTAATATGAGAGCACGAATCTGCTCGAAGTGTTCCATCGTGGCTGCATTAGTGCTTTGGCCCTTCGACGTTCCAGAGGCGACGGATGAAGAGGGTAGTGATGGTACGGGTGGTTGCCTTGACACCGTAGATGAATCGCCTGCAGATGACGAGGTGGATAAACCACGAGAGACTGATGGACGACGCTGGGAGGCGCCTATCGCTGATCGTGTGGACATGATCGGTGAGTTTTGGGCATGGCCAGTCGTCGCTGCAGTTATATTTGGGTTCAACTGTGCCGTCAATCCGAGGTGGTCCTGCAATGCAGATCACAGCAAGTGGGGGCAGTTGCCAGGTGAAGACGGAAGCAATTAGCTTAGATAGCATCACCTAGGCCATCCACTAACTGTGAAAGGGGAACCAATGAACATACCATCCAGCCGTCACCCACAAGCTTGGCCAACTCCCCTTCCAATATCCGTTCACGCCTCTTCCCCTTCTCAATCTCTGCCATGCATGCTTGATTCTCTCGCTGAGTCGAATGATACAACAGATCCAGTTGATTGTACTCCTTCTCGACGGCTTGAACCTTGGCCAATGGCGGACGCTGAGACAATTGCCCTTGCAGGGCCGTGATCATATTTGCAAGCTAAGGAGACGGCCATGTAAGGTTAGACGCTCTTATGAACGAAGATCAGAAGGCTGGTGTGTATAACGCACCCGTTCAATCTCCTTCTGGGCTTCCCTAAGCTCCTTCCTCAACTCTTCCGCCACCATCGTCCCAATCCCCATATTCGTCGTATCATCCTCGCCCTCTTCAGGTTCATCGACCTCGAGTTTAGTACTCAAATCCAAAACCCCTGTCCCGGGTTCCCTCTGCCTGCGATAGAGCGATGATTGAGCATGAGGTGGGCCGCTGGTGCTCCCCCCATCGAAGCTGGTCCTCGAATTGGAGTTAGAGTCACGTCGCAATATGCCAAAATCATCCGACGGTGACGCTGATATGGATGACTGACGGCCATGGTTGGCGCTACGTGTTGTCTGTGCACGGCGCATGTTATGTTTGAAGTGAAGAGGAGTGATCGACAGAACGCGTTTTCAGGGTCGCTACACTACCGCTGTTAGTCAATATTGTAATCGCGACCGGAGATATACTTTCGCGCTAGATATTTTCGAGTATCCCTCTTCAGGAACACGATTCACGAAGCATAAGATCATATCATAGAGAGATGCAGGAGGGAGGCATATAATGGTTACAGCTGAAGACTATGAGGGGCGGCCACAGCAGCGACGCAACAGAACGAACCACAACGATGAGCAGAAAAGACCAATGATGAGCCAATGCGCTTAAGTACGCTCGCCACGAAGACGACGGGCGAGGGCAAGATCCTTGGGCTGGATGGTGACACGCTTGGCGTGGATAGCGGCCAAGTTCGTGTCCTCGAACAAGCTAACGAGGTAAGCTTCGGCAGCCTCTTGGAGGGCCATGACGGCGGAGGATTGGAATCGGAGATCAGTCTGATTGAGGGGACGGGAGTCAGTATCGCGTTTAGCAGAGACGTTTCATGTGATATCCGCTGCTAACCTTGAAGTCCTGCGCAATCTCACGAACGAGACGCTGGAAGGGCAGCTTCCTGATCAACAGCTCCGTGGACTTCTGGTACTTCCTGATCTCTCGGAGAGCGACGGTCCCGGGTCTGTAACGATGGGGCTTCTTGACACCACCAGTGGTCTAAAAGCAAGTGAGAGCAACATTGAGCATGCTGAAATACGCCAAGATAGGCTCGTAGTGTGCTTGAACTCACGGGCGCGCTCTTTTTGGCTCCCTTAGACGCGAGTTGTTTACGCGGAGCCTTGCCTCCGGTGGACTTACGGGCGGTTTGCTAGAGAAGTGCCAGAAGGACGAAGTCAGCTCATTGATACTCAATATGTGTGGTTGATCACGGCGTCGCCAACGCCCCGCGCGACGACTGCAACGCGAGGTTGTCGCCGTTGGCTTGGATAGCATGAGGAATGGTGCTTACCTTGGTGCGAGCCATTGATTGGACTGTTACGAAGGGTTGGTGGAGGGTTGCTGAAGTGCCGGATGCTTGAGGAGGTGGTGGTAAAGAGCAAGTTGTCCAACTCCAGACCGCCTTTTAGTACTCGTCGGGGGTTGTGTGACAGACCCACGCCAGTCACGCCACTTGTATTCCTGTGACAAACAGAAATAAGGGACCAGGGAAAACGGCGACTTGATGATCCCTGGTCTGAAGGTGAATCCCGCACAGCACTTACGACCACGTCCACGAGTTTGGTATTCACTGCCTCAAACCACTTAGGGCCCACCGCAACGACTATAACTGCTGTACAACACAATGTCTTCATCCAAATACGATTCGCTACGTAAACAATCGCGGACACTAGAAGGTCTTGTGGAGACAAAGCTCTCTACATATGCGAAACTTGCATCATCTGTGACACGCACCGCGCCAGACCTGGAGGCAGGGACCGCCGACTCTCAACGATTCAGGGATTTAGGGAATGACCTGGAAGAACTGTTAGAGAAGGTTCGTCGGAAATAGTTCCGTTGCAATGTGCCCACCTGACAAAAGAGTGGCGTTCGAAGTAGCTTCGAGATACGAACGACCAAATGTCTACTCTGGTGAACGACCAGGCGAACCCCCCTACTTCCGCCATGCTTCATGCTTTACAACGCCAGAGGGATGTCATGCAAGACTATAATCGTGAATTTGCTCGGACCAAGGTAAATATACGACATTCCATATTTATTTCATATAGTTGTGCAGCTAAACTCGCACCTGGTTAGGCAAATGCACAAGCAGCTCTTGACAAAGCCAATCTGTTGGATAATGTCAGGAGCGACATCAAGTGAGCCGCCAGCTGTTGGCCCGAGGCAATTGCGAAGCTCTGTCTCATATCTATCTTGGGATGTTCAGCTCTTACAAAGCAGCACAATCCTCTGTCACCGACTCTCTTCTCGGAGAACGTGGTCGGATAGACAGCTCGCACCGAATGATAGATGAGACGCTCGAGTAAGAATTGGTACGGAACGTCAGTACACATTGCTGATAACCCCCTGTCTTAGCCAAGCATATGCTACTAGATCGGAATTCAGCAATCAGAGAACAACTCTTGCTGGAATCAATACTCGAATGGGTGGCGTGCTCAGTTTGTCCCATTTCTCTATCCCCCAGTTCTAAGGGGTTCGCTGATTTGTCAACATTCGCAGATACGCTGCCTGGTATTAATTCATTGCTGGGCATGATTCATTCTCGTCGGCGACGAGACTCGATCATCATTGGCTGCTTAATCGGCGCCTTACTTTTATTCCTTTTCTGGTACATTACAGGTTGATTTTGGGAGTTACCTTCGTTCTCGTTGAGTGTCCAGCATATCTATATTTTATGTCCCCGCCTCCGATCACTTCCTGTGGGAAACACATTTCAGATACCTTCTCGCTCCGGACTAACGTCATTCACAGGACCAGCTCAAGATATGTGGGTACCTGATTTTCCTTTCGCTGAAAGCTAGTAAGCAGGAGTCGGTGTAAGTTGCATATGACTCTCCACGCCCTATTCCCCTATTTCCGAAACGTTATCGAGCAACCAGTCAGAGCTGGCTTGTCTCTCGTTGCCAATTTGAGACACTATTGAACAAGCGGGGCAAGATGTGCATCGTCACGGCGACCACTGGAGCAAACGACCTGACTACCCAAATAACTCCCATTACATCACCATGCAAGTGAGCAGAGATCAACAAAGCCCAAAGAGACCACCCCCGAAGCCCCCCATCCGTCGGTTGAGAACCTTAGCATCGCGCATTTTCGACTCCGATACGGCAACGTTCGTCAAGGATCGCGTAATTACGATCAGCAGAGTCACCGGCTTGATAACAGACGTCTCTGCCACCGACGGCAAAGTCAACTACCATGCCGACACATCGGTAGACATCATTGATCTGCGCTCCTCGAATGTCGCGCTGCTTCCAGGTCTCATCGACACTCATGTGCACATGTTCCTACACCCTTATGCTGAAACGTCATGGGATGATCAAGTTACCAAAGAGAGCACTGCGGAACGGGTCATTCGAGCTACGGTGCATGCGCGGAATACTCTGATGGCTGGGTACACTTCGGTCAGGTGCGTAGCTGCATCCATCCTGATACACGCAGAACTCGGACATCCGTGATGTAGGGACCTTGGAACTGAAGGTGCTGAGGAGGCCGATCTCGCGTTGCGCAAATGCATCTCATCACCTGCATGCCTCATACCCGGGCCCAGGCTCTTCGTTGCAACTCGTGCGATCGTTTCGACCGGAAGTTACGGTAAAGTCATCCTCATATGAACAATGCCTAGGCTGAGGTCACGAACCCCTGGTGTCTTGTTCAGGCCCCAAGACTGATCTAGGACCCAACAGGGAAGGCGTTGACGGCAAGATCGGTGCCGAGGCGGCGGATGGCGAAGCAGAGTGTCGTAGAGTCGTCAGACGCCAAATAGGGGCTGGTGTGGACGTAATAAAAGTAGGCCGTCCCATCTCACAGATCATTCAGGACATTCTAACAAACTACCTTGTGACATAGATCTATGCAGGTACGGCTTCCGATGTAAGCTTAGAGCCCAAGGCTAAGTTGCTGAGATGGATTGCAGACTATGGATTTCGCTCCCGAAACAGCAATGTTGCACCAAATACAGCGGCAACTTCGTGGCCCCTCTTCTCTACTCCAGAGCTACGCGTCATGATCGATACAGCCCATTCCCTCGGTACTAAAGTCTGTGCCCACGCCATCCGAGACGACACAATCCAGACTCTTGTCGAGCTAGGAGCTGACAGCATCGAACACGGCACTTTTATGAAGGAGGGTGCCCTCAGAGTACTCCAGGGGTCTCAAGGAAAGACCGTGTGGAATCCAACATTAGCTACCTTCAGCCGCCGAGGACCGTACTCAGAACAATGGAAAGACACGAAACGAACGTTCCAAGCGGCATTGGAGATGGGAGGTATTACGATGGCTTGCGGAGGGGATACCGGAACCTTTCCCCATGGAGGGAACGCGCTCGAGATGGCGTCTATGATCGAACTCGGTGCAGACTGGCACCAAGTCTTGAAATGGAACACTCTCGGGGGCTGGAAGTGCATCCGCGGGCTTCAGTGGGAGGGAGATGAGGGCAAGAAGCGGGTGGAACGATTCGAGGCAGCCGCAGCTCGACAAGTTTGTGAGGGTGAATCAGAGGAGACGGCCTTTGCAGAGATAGGAGAATGGCCTCTTGGGGACAATGACGTCCCACTGGGAGCGATCAAACCTGGTTACGCGGCGGATTTGATGGCATTTACACGAGACTTGTGGCTTGAATGGCAGGAAGGCCGAATGGGGTTGTTTGGCGACATGGAGGAAGGCACAGCAGTGTCCGACAATCCCTTCCAGTACCCGGTTCACTTTGTCATGAAAGCCGGAAAGGTGTACAAGATGGACGGAGTTGAAGTACTAAGCGCAATATAAGCTCGAATGAATGCTGCGACTAGTGGACAATAACCTGTTGGACGAGCGAGTTATTTAGCATCGCATGTCTTATACTATTGAGTGTACTACCGAATGCTGTCACATCGGCGTTTTGGCGAACTCCAGGCCACGATCATACTCCTCTTTGCACGCCCTTTTTTAGCTTCTTTATAACAATCAGTCTTCAGTTCGAAAGCGGCACCGAACCACGCATTACACCCCTACCAATATCAGAGACAAACTCATCGCACTCGATTTCAAGATGATGGAGAGATGATGATTCCTGAAGAGGGGGGTGTTGGTAGTGATGGCTGCACATTAAACCAAGGTATGGATAACGCAGGTCTTGTCGCGAGGGACCAGTGTACCCGTGTATTATCACCATCAGAGGGTGGTCTCCTCGGATGTGATTACTGCATTTGGTGTGATGACGAAGGTTTTGATGAGCACTTCCTGAAACCAAGGTGTTCCAAGAACGATCATCATCAGCCAGCTTCCTGTCGAGTGAAAAAAATGATTTGGCCGAACTATAACATTCCCAATCACCATGGATATTTCCGGACCCATAATCTAGACCGCTCTAGGTGGAGTAGAAGTTGGAAAGAAACAAGCTTTCGCCAAAGCCGACGTTGGGGAAGCATTACGCGCAAAGTAGCTGGCATTATCAATCATGCACACAAGGACATGCCTGAATCATCCCATTGCTGTTATGTATCTAAGCCATAATCAAAATCTGGACGCATAAGCTGAAATGTCAATAATTGGGACACTGGGGACTTCGATCGCAAGGATGTTCCCGTTCACTACGACTCTGCCCCAGTCACCTATTGGCCGCAGCGCAACTGGCAGCCAGAATAACCTCTTTCCCCTAGGATCCCGAATCCAACCATCTGAATCAATCTTGAGGATACATGGGTGATCATTAAAGATAGGCTTGACCTGTGGGTCATCAACCAACTCGGTTTCTTCTCCCGCTACCTTCCAAATGCTCCGACACTCTTCATTCTCCGAGATAACGTATTCGCCATCGAGTGAGAAGTTAAGACTGGTGACCGCAGTTGTTTGGCATACGGGGCGCCCTACTAGTGCTCCAATTGACGTATTCCAGATGCGGAGAGTACGATCAAAGGAGGCGGTGACGATCTTGTTCGAATTGGGCGTGAAGGCGAGGTGATAGACGTGGCGAGCATGACTATTTGGGTCTCCCTGGCCAAGCCTGATGGGCTCTCCAGTGTGACTATTCCACAACAGTGGCGGGCCATCGTTGGACCCTGAGACGATTGTCTTTCCATCGGGTGACCAACCACAGCTCCTGACGTCATCGGCGTGGCCCAACCAAGCGTTTCCGATCGGCGCCCCAGTTGTTGCATTCGACAGGCGGAGAGTCTTGTCGTTAGATCCAGAGACGATCCTTTCCCCATCTGGTGACCAAGCGACACAATACACCGCGCCGAAATGGCCCTTCCAAGGCTCCCCGATAGGTTCTCCAGTACATGCATCCCACATGCGGAGGAATCCACTTACATTCGCAGAGACGATCCTCTGTCCATCGGGTGACCAAGCGAGGGCCAAAAGAATCGCAGATTGCCCAACCCCCAGCTTTCCGACGAACCCTCCCTTATATGGATCCCACAAGTGGATGCCATCACTACCATGGGAGCCGGAAGCAATCCTCTTGCCGTCTGGTGACCAAGCAACACACCGGACCTGATCATTCTCCTTCCAAGCCTCTCCTACAGCTGCGCCAGTAGATGGATCCCAGATACGAATAGTTCGGTCAGCTGACCCAGAGACAATATATTTGCTATCTGGAGACCATGCGAGGGACAAGACTATGTCGGTGTGACCTTTCCATGCTTCACCGATGCGTGCTCCACTCGTCGAATCCCAAAGCCGAAGGGTATAATCGTAAGACCCTGAGACTATCATCTTGCCACCGGAAGACCAGGCAACGCAGGCGACTGCCTTAGTATGGGACTTCCAATCCTCTCCGACGCGCGCTCCCGTAGAAGGATCCCGCAAGCAGAGTGTACCATTCCAAGACCCGGAGATAATCCTCCGACCATCTGGTGACCAAGCTACATAGGGGTCTACACGAGACCATTGTTGCAGGCAGCCACGCCGAGCTTTGGGGCCACCTTCCGCCAGATGGCCATATACTCGTGATAATGAGGTGTGTGACGGTGTGAATGGCAAGGCGGAGAGGTAGATGTGTGGGGCACTTGTCGTAATCAGAGCATGAAACTGAGTAATGAAGTTTTTGAAGTCTTGCAGGAGGCTGAGAACAGGTACATCGGACCCTGCGGGCAACACGCTGGCTTGAAGCCACACACCAGGCTGTTGTAAGGGTAGAAGGTCGGCGAGAAAGCGCCCCACATGGTCAAGTGCTCGGAGGGATAGCGGGCCAAATGTCATGCGAATCATATGTGTTCGAAGTTGGGCCTGTGCTTTCACGAGAGCTTCCGTTATGGAAGTTACGATGCGACCAGGTATTTTCGGTGTCAATGGCTCTGACGAGTTTGGTACAACTTGCTGATATCGGGCCTGCCAAAGCCATTCAAGCCGAGCCTTCGGAGCAGAGCAAGTCGCAATCTCACCTTGAGCCATACTTCCACCAATCCCACCAATTCCGCCACGCTCTCCGCTATCTCCAGAAGACTTAGCACCTCCAGCCAGTACAGTAGCCTCGTCCTGGCGAACGTATCCATGGACACATACACGTCATCACACTCAGGGGGCGTACCCGAAACGTGGTTTGCCCAGTTCTCACAAGCGTATTGTAGTGCTGAAGGAATGTGACGTCGGGTAAGGCCTATAATGTCCAGCCCTTCGTCGCAGTTGCCGCCGGCGCCGTTCTTATCGCCTTTGAGGATATCGTCGTCAATACCGGCCTGATTGATGTTTCCATCCCTTCCGATATCATCGCTAGCTCTGTTGCTGCCCTCATTATCACTCTTTTGGTTGCTATCCCCGTCCTCACTACTATCCCTGTCGCCGCGACTGGAATCGTCATTGTTGCCAATCTCAGAGTTGAGCATAGACGGATCGATATCGCAGATATTGGGCTTTTGTAAGTCTTCCATGCGACGCAAGCAGCGAATAGCCATCTGTCGATGCTGCTCGGCGATGTCGACTAGAAACCGAGGCTCGCATCGTTTTTGATCAGTCAGATAGTCCTTGAAGGACTTATGGACGAATTGGATTGGCTTCGCGTCGCGAGAAGGATTGTCTTCTTCGACGTCAGGAACGATAAGTACTGCTTGCAGGTATCCTAGAACCTTTGTGCGCATACTGTCGACGAAGCCCACGCTGTCCGGATGGTCGAAAGTTAGGAGCGAGGCGAGCGTGTGGGTGTTCACCGGTTCCTTCACAACACAAAGAGCTCCGAGAACGTTACGGAAGAGGGTGAGGAGCTCGGAGTGAGAATCCGGCGGGCACGCCCGGTTCACGATCTGCGAGTAGATTGCGTAGAGGTCGGTGTTGTGACCGTACTCTCCGTCAGTGTTGGAGGCCGATAAGAGGAGCGCGTTGAGCTGTTTCTCTGGGTCACGGAACCTCGGATCTGTGAGCATACGGGCCACTGTGACAATCCATATCCACAGACCACCCGATAGACGGATGAGAACTAGACGCCGCTCTTCTCCCGGCCAGTCTGAGGGTCGCTTCACCATCCCCCACACCATCTGTGGTAGCTCCTGCCTCAAGAACGCTTCGATATCCTTCTCTACTTCTCCCACATCCTCAGAATCGAGAGAACGAAGGTATAATCGGGTGTCCAGTGGTTCCGCGTCGTACTGGTGGAGTAGATGCGGTTCAGGGCGACTCGTGATGATGAACCTGACGCGAGTGGGGAGCGTGGCAAAACCCTGCCCGATGAGGTGAAGCAGTCGGGTTGCATACTGGTCGTTACATTCGTCCAGCCCATCGAAAATCATGACGAGTGGGGGACAGTCAATGTCGCCCACGAGTGTCTCCAGTGGCTCCCGTATTAACTTCCTGAATTGCACCTCCAGTGTCCTCTGCGCGATCTCACGGTCCTCATCAACCGCGGATGCAATCTCGACACGAAGCCTCCTGTCCCCCCACAATGCCAGTTGGCGTGCAAGCACAGGAATAACCCCTTTGTTCCTATCCTGTTCATCTACTGTGAAGTAGAATTCGGCCCCAAGGTGCTTGGAAGCGCGCGCGGTTTCGGCAACACTCGCACCAACGGAGGACTTCCCCCTCCCAGCCGCCCCTATCAGACATAAGCCACATTTGCTATTGTCCAACGGCTGTTCGATCCATCGAGATATCCACTTCAATATCGATCTGCGCGTCCCATCTAAACACGGCGGCTTCTTCGATGAACCAGAGTCTCCGTTGCCAAGCAGCGCGATAAGTCGATCAATTTCTGATAAGAGAAAGTGTTAGAAGAAGGAAAATAAGATAAACGAGTGATTTAGCAAACCCGCATCCTGAACGAAATAATTATTTGTGAGGTAGATAAAGCGACTATGCGCACATGAGCACTAACCTGTTGCTTTCGGATCAGTCCTTGCTGCTCCTGATAAGTAAGGTCTTGCTTTTGGATCATAACCTGCTGGTCCTGGTAAGCAAGGTCTTGCTTGCGGATCATAGCTTGTTGGTCTTGATAAGCGAGTTCTTGCTTTTGGATGATGTCGTCGTGCGCGGAATCCTGTTTTCGACTTATTACTTCGACCTGGCAGCCCGTAGCGACAACAGCCTCTAGCTGCAACGATCACGAACAGTGAGCATACAATGGAACGAATGAACCGAGAACGGCACAATTCTACCTGGATGCTTGTGACTGCGTCCACAACTCCCTGTTTCAAGGTGCTTAATTTTGACGCATCCCGATCATAATTGAATATCCACTTTCTTAGCGACCTCCCAGAAGCTAGGGTTGTGATCTCGTCCATAATCTGGCGGAGTGTTCTTTGGAGCAGTTTTCAATAATGTTGTCCTACGCTAAAATGTAAAAGCTAACCCACTTTTGGAACTCGTGAATCCTGTTCTGCGTGGTGGGGGTGACGCATAGAAGGTCTAAAGGGCGAATGGTCCTGTCAGCTATGGTTGCGATGTAAAGCGCCAACACTTTCGCGTCCTCCATATTTCCTTTCGCAGTCTAGGTTCAAACTCGTCAAAATAGATGTGCAAATCGCGGAGCGCTCGCCGATGGCTCACCTCTACGATTGTGATGATCTGGAGGACGGCATCTGGGATCCCAACGACAGCAGATTTGAATGGCTCTGGGATAGGCACACCTTTCACCAGGGCGGAGAGGATCTGTAGACTAGCTTTGGCAGCTTGTAGCGTATCAGCGCCCATGGAGATGACGCGAAAGTGTTGCGCAAAGGTGGTGGTCGTAGAAGGCAGAGGCGATTTTACTACGGCCGAGTTACCTCGCTCTGGCCGAGTATGTTATCTTCTCTGATCAAACAGTGTTTCGTCTGAGACTGGATATTTCCGGTAACTCCGCGTTTCTCGCTTCAATGAGTCAAAGGTTGTTGTTTATCTTATCTGATAACTAGGCCAGTTGCGTCATCCGCGTTGGTCAAGATTGGGACCGATGAGTTGGGTTGGGAACTCTGACAAGCTCAGTCTGATCCCCAATCCACCTGTTCGCGCCCCAGACTTAATCGTCTTGGTCGATACGATAAAAGGAGATCACTCGATCCATCCCACTTGATTACTCACATCAACCAAATCCAATCCGCCTTCCTGTCCACTAATCAACTCATCATGTCACAGACACCTCAACAACAGCATCTAGCATCTCAACTTCAAGGGGGCTTGCCTTACTCTGCACCGGGCTCTCCGATCAGCGCCGCACGATGTATTGGCTGTATTGGACTGGGAAATATCGGCGGCAGCATCGCCAAAAACCTCGCCATTCACTTCTCTAGGAGTCAACATCATGCTAAGCATTCGATCGTGCTCTGGAACAGGACGAGGGCGAAAGCGGATCAGATTGTTGCCGAGGTAGAAGCCAAGACTGAGAAGGATGGCGGGATCGCCTCTGTATCTGTCGCAAACAGTGTCGAGGATCTGGTGAAGGAGTGTGATATTATTCTCACTAGCTTGTCGAATGATGCCGCCGTAACGGATATGTACGAGATCATCATCAAGACCCTCAAGGTACGTATTCTCTCGTAATGGAATCTGGATCTCCGAGATGTCGCTAACTCCCTAATCATCATTCGCTGTGGTACATATTAGGAAGATCGCCCGACCACCAGCGGCAACGTACACAAGAAGATCGTCGTGGACACGAGCACGATATATCCGACTCTGACTGGTCAACTTGACACGAGGGTGTCGGCCATACCGCACACAACTTTCGTTGCGGCACCCGTCTTCGGAGCAACCGCCGTGGCCGCCAATGCACAGCTCGTAATCTGTCTTGCAGGGGACTACCGTTCCAAGAAAGAGATCGCGTATCTACTCGTCCCTGCGGCAGGGAAGAAGGTGATCGATCTGGGAGGCAACGTCGAGAAGGCCGTCGCCTTCAAGCTCGTCGGGAACTCGCACATCGTCTCATGTGAGTAATCGTTGTCCTTCTCCTGGAATTCACATTTATGTAGATATTGTATGATATTGATAGCAATCGAGCTTCTCGCACAGACGCATACTCTGGCGGATAAAGTTGGGCTTAGCCGTCAGACCCTCCATAATTTCCTTGCCGAAATGCTACCTGCCCCACCGTTAGTGCCTGATGGCATACTCCTCTTACATACTGGCCTAATACTCTCTCTTTCTGCCCTATAGGTTGATTAAGTACAGTGAACGCCTACTCAACGACGACTTTGATGGGAATACTGGGTTCAACATCAACTCTGGCCTCAAAGACGTCCAGTGAGTGATACTCGTTGCACGAGGACCTATGTTAGGTGCTGATCCTGCCACTTTGTTTGTAGCCATATCCAGCGCCTTTCTGCAGAGTACAACTGTCCTGTTCCGTTCCTTGATACGGTACGCCTTGACTTCTCTCGTTCCCAACCAATATACCCTCACAGAACAAGAAACATATTAAATTGTCAGACCGGTCGCCACATCGTCACTGCTCGCGCTCTCAACGCCGCGCGTCCGGAGAACGAGCGGAACCCGAACATGGACTGGAGCGCGATGGTCAGCGCCAGTCGTGTCGCAGCAGGTCTGGATCCCTTCAATAGCAAGAACGTAAGCTCTGACCAATTCCTCGCGTAATCTCTTCACGGCACTGACTTTCATCCCATGATAGCGGACTGCGGGCCTCGTTGTACCAGAAGTCGAAGAGTGAAAGAGACTAGAGACAAGTGGAAATACTTGGTTGGGTTTTGTCGCGAATTTTAGATCAAAATTAGTGGCTTTTGCGCTGGTCATCAGGAAGAACGTTTTGTGAATGCAATGAAGATTCAGTCAATAGCATTTACATTGTCAACGTGGAAATTTTGGGGAGCAAAGTAGTTGATACAGCTTATAGTGATACAATCCAGTTCCTTCAATAACGATATGTCCCGAAATACTTGATCAATCGATCAATGCCAACTGTGGTAGAAAACTGCCACTCCAACGACGACATAGAGCAGGAATCGAGTCACGAAGAGCCTTAGGCGCCACAACCATGTCGCAACTCCGAGAATGGCTTGCAAAGCCGCTCCGCCAGACCCAGCGACAAGGCTCGACACCGGAAGGCGTTTTGCCTCGTCATCCCATGAACCCCAGATCTCCCTGACACCCTTTCGCTCCTTCTCCCCATCCCTCACGAGCACCCATTCCCTCTCCACCCACCACCTCTGCGACTTGAGAGCGTTCATGCTCAGGACGGTGGTTCGACCGGAGAGGCGGCTCACACCAGCTTCCGTGCGTTCCCTCTGATCTCGAGGCTGGGTCCCAACGGAGCGGTGATACCTGCGCCGACTCGAGAGTGTTATCGCGGTCTTCAGCAACTTCGTGAATGAGCGCTTATTGAACGTGCCCTCGGGTATGCCGATCTTGCCCAAGAAGGCGGGCCACGATCGCACGAGGTAGATGTCGTCCACTTCGCGTTTCATCCTCGAGGCGAGGTTGATAGGCGGAAAGTCAATAAATCCGTAGCCGGGTCCAATCCCTGTGAGTCCTTCATCGAGCGGGGCAGCTTCCACCACGGCCTTCATGAACTGAACTTGGAACATCAACACCCCAAGCGCCTTCCACGACAATAAGAACGTCCGGGAGAGTCGGAAGTCCGCTGAAGAATGATCCCAAGCGTCCCATTCCTCCCTGATCTCAAGCGTTGGCTCCTGTAGAAGCAAATCATGGACATGTCGAGTGAAGAAGTCGAGTATGAACGATGGGGAAAGTTGGTCCCAAGCCTTGCCAGATTCTTTCGCATCTGCGGGACGATGTTGTGAATGGACAAGAACAGTGACTAGAGCGAGGAGCTCGTGTAAGTCAGGCGTGCTTCTTGCGGATCGAGCGTTGCCGACGTCATGGATGAACGCGTGCAACCGATCATGAGCGAGTGTTAGGATTTTAGGAGTCTGTCGAGCCAGCAGCACCAGCGAGGCATGAAGTCTCCAGTAGTACCGGATGATATCAGACGTGGCGAATGTACATTCCATCGTGAAAGGAGCGTTCCGATCACAGGATTGGAAGAATTTCGATAAGGAGGACGACATGAGCATCGTGAACGTATCGATCGTCTTGTCGGTCTGGATATTGTTGAAGGTATCATCAGCCTAAAGTGATTCGACATAAAATCTTGGTTAAAGATTTGCACTCGCCTGATAGATCTGACCAGCTCTCACCATTGGCGTGGTACCCTCCTTCGGCACTTCGCTTGCAAGGAGGACGCCTTTCCTGGACGCCTGTTCTGACCCACCCACACTCCGTATCCGCCTCCCAACAGCACCCCATGTCTTCCATACCTTTCTCAGCACCAAGCTCTCGTAAGGCCCAGAAGAATTTGCCATCGTGACGCTGAATGGTAACGCGAGGAAGAAGTCGATGTTCTTCCCGCTCATGTTCTTCCTCACGTCAAACTCCTTGAAGGCATCGTATGAGAGTAAGGAGTTGTCTGAAGATAGATGATAGCGGTGTGTCGAGGCATAGTAGGTCCAATCGGCGGTAACCCCAAGGATTGCTCGTCGTGGGAGGGAGGTTACAAGTTCGCCCTGCTCAGGCTTCGCTTTAAGGGACTCCAAGCTATCAAATGATAGCTTGGTAGATATTGTTGGCGAGCTCGGGATGGTCATCAACTGGCGCCGCGCGAAGGAAGATGGGGTACCAGGTGAGAGGGTGAGAGGTCGGTAAACGGAGGTTCGGAGGTAGTGGCACTGAATGGTGTTTCGGGCGAGGAGGGTGGAGGATGATATGAGGCACCGATGGAGAGGCGGAAAAGCCTCACATAGAGCCATCAAGGAGGCTGGGTTCAAAACCTCGCAGATTTCCATGATCAAGTCGACCGGAAGATCCGTAAACCCCAAGCGTTGGCTCCGTCTGACCGATCCCTCGACGAGTGGCAGGCAGTTATTGTAGTATCGATGTCGAGATAGACTGCGTGGTCCTGGTCCATCGTAGTCACAAGAAGAGCATCTAAAGGCCTGTAGATGGCGTTCGGCCGCCTCCATCCTCGCTTTTCCCGGGCTTGATCCAGCGATCATCTTCATGCGCGGGATAATGGGCGTTGGCTGTGATGACCACTGACGCGACGCAGCTGGGGATCAGTAAGGTTTGAAGAAGAAACTGAGATTTGACCTCAACCGACCTTGGCGGTCGCGTGAATCTCCGAAGCGCAGTATGCATGGAGCTAAATGAAGCGTATATGACGACTTTGTTCAGATGAAACGATATCACGAGTGATCAAGTGTTACTCACTGCCATGATAGTCTGATATAGTGTCCTGGTTGGGGCGTACTGTCGTACTTGCAGGCTGAGCCGATCGTCGGCGACCCGCCGCGCAATCCAGAACGCCGGGGATGCCGCCGGGCGACCGACCTTGAGCCAAGGTCCCCCTAGGATTAGTGGGGGTGCTGCTGGCCATTCTGATAGCGTTCTCATTTGTTTAGCCATACACACAATTGAGATTATGAAGCCAGAAATGCTTACTCACCGTCAGGGATCTCTACATCGAAATGCAACCGTCGACCTCGGAGAGGTCCAGTAGGGGGAATGATGTGAACACAGAAGTGGGCTGGAGAGGACTCAGTCTGGGACGGCGTGATGATCCTCAAGCCAGCTGGTAATGGGTACCGGAAGAGGTCAGCGACATCTGCTTGCAGGCGATGGAGGAGGAGCAGGGAGCGAGTGGGGATGCTTGGTGATGGGGGCGTTGGTGTTGATGCTGGTGTTGGTGCCGGTTCTTCTTCTGGATTAGGTACGACCGATTCTGGAGCAAGCGATATGGACATGGGGTTCGGGAGGGTATTGGGGTCAAAAGGGTTAAAGAAAGATGATAGGTAGTTATATAGGCCAAGGATCCCCTTCTTTCGTTCGTACTGTATGGCCCCAATGCGTCACTCGATCGAGGTCGGGACTCAAACCGTGGATGCACAAGCTTCGTTGTGATCAGATGGTAGACAAGTTAGTTATTGGTAAACGCCGGATGGCACCAAGAACTAGGCGATTGTCACAGGCTTTTCGCCGGCTCCGCTCTTTAAGTATGACCCAAGGGGCAGTTCAGGTAACGCCATGTCAACAACACGGCCCCGAGCCGAGTTGAGTTCGAGGTTGCCCCACCTGTTCTCAATACAACGGGTGCCTCCTTAACGTGGTTTGCCTTGCGGTCAGGACGAGATTAGAGAGTGCTTGTCGCGTGCAGTTCCTGAGGCGTTGTCCAATGTGCTACACTCATTCAAATTACTATGTGGTGGGACAAGGAAGGGTGCGAGGCGTGGTAGAAAGCGACAGAATCACGGGAAGGGGCGGGAAGGTGTGGGGATCTAGCGACATATCTGGATCTCACGTCGATGTTATGGTCAGCTTGGCAATATCACACATCTTGGCTAGAATACACACACTTTACTCACAGGGCAAAGCTATGACCTTCCTGCCACGTTACAAACCCTGGTAGATCATGGCGTTAGCTTGGTGCGTCTCACAAGGTTGCCGGAAAGTCGCGCCCATTGACTCACGGAGAACAAACGAAATAATTCCTACAGGCTCCCCTGCTACCTTATCAGACTAAATTAGTTTCATATCTCACGCATACGGTGAGGCAACCCCCAGTACAATACCAGACTCACAGGATAGGACCAAGGCGGTCTTCTACAGCCGCGCTTTGAGCCACGCTACCAGATCATCAATCTTCACCTTCTCGCCCTCCCCAGCGGAGCTATCTGCCTCCTTCCCTCTCTGCTCCTTCACTCGTACGAAACCCTCCTTCAGCTCGTCCGGCCCCAGGATCACCGCGAACGGTATCAACTCCTTATCGCAATACTCGAATTGCGCACGCAGTTTCGGTTTGGCCTTGTACATGAACTCAGTCTGATAACAAAACACCGAAATCGATCAGCCCATGCCAAACCTGACAAACCCTAATAAGGAGAGGATGCACGCACCTTGATACCAGCGTCCCACAACTGCTTCACAATCCCCATCCGCTCCACCAACAACCCATCTCCAACGCTCATGACGTAAGCCTGCGTCTCCTTCCCTCTGAGTTTCCCCCCTTCTTCCTTCATCATCTTCTCACGTAAGATGGAAAAGACCCTCTCTACGCCCACACTCACACCGACACAAGGGATACCTCCGGTCGCACTGCTCTTCTTACCCTTACTGCTTTCTCCCGATGCAGCGGATGCGAACATGCCTACGAGTTCATCGTATCTTCCTCCAGCAGCGATGGACCCTACACCAATCTGTGTCTCGTCGATCTCGGTTTCGACACCTTCTTTATCTTTGCTTGGCTTAGGTTTCTTCGCCTTTGGTGGATGAGTGGCTGTGTCGGCGGCATCGGCGGCCACGGGTGGATTGACCGCAAAGCCGGGAGGAGCGGATGCTTCACAAACGGCTTCATAAATGACACCGGTGTAATAGTCGAGGCCTCGGGCGAGTGACATGTCTAATGACATCTGGGCGTTTCAGGGCCAAGATCAGCCTGATATCGATAGCCAACACTGGAAGAGCTTAAACACACACCTTTTTTGCAACACCGAAGACTTCTAGATACTTGAACAGAAGTTCTATGTCGTCCAAACCAGCCTTGGCGGATGCATTCTCCGACAGTTTTGTCTCGCGAAGTTTGGCGATGAGCTCCGAGCCGCCTGTGAGGGTTTGAAATCAATATCCCTATGTCGGGATACAAGCCCGTGTCGACCATCCACATACCTTTCAGTTTCACATATTCCCCGATTTGATCGGCAACTTCACCATCCAATCCCTTCTCCTCCGTCATTTCGCGCCTGACCTCCGACCAAGGGGACTATGGAAAGCCGAAATATAGTCAGCTGTCTTTATCCGTTGGCCCCACAACGCTAAACGAAAATAACCTACCTTGTCAAGCTTGTCCACCGCACTCGAGATTGTCCTGATCTTCTCGACGGGGACGCCGCAGACCTCGAAGATTCCGTCCAAGATCTTCCGATGGTTGATCTTCACCGTGAACTCCCCAATCTCCAGAGCGGTGAGGGCCTCGCAGAGGACGACGATGACTTCGGCATCGGGTACCATCGGGTCAAATGTGCCGGCGATATCAAAGTCCTTAAATTGAGAAAGCATCATAAGTCAGCGCCACACGAGATGAGATACAATAGCCATGTTGAGTGATGGATAGATGACGAAGGGCGGTGATGGAATGGTCGAAAGGGAAAAGAAAATGGAGCCGATTACACACACACTGATAGAACTCGCGCATTCGCCCTTTAGTCATAGCCGGCTGATCCCTCCGATATACTTTGGCAATATGATACCGTTTGATCGAAGGATATGCCGTCCCATTCATGGCCAAGAACCTAGCGAACGGAACCTGCACGACAGTAAAATAGTCCGCAAGGGGTAGATTTTAGCGTTCATGGCCCCTAAATGGATAGGATGGAGTAGACTCCGCACCGTCAGGTCATACCGCAAGCTACAGATCTCCCCTCCCTGATCCTGTAGATCATAAATGAGCTTCGAATCCTCTCCGTATTTCCCAGCAAGGATCTCCCTAAGCTCGAACACGGGCGTATCGATGGTGCTCCCTCCATGCTGCTTAAAGACCGTCGTGAGGGTGTTGAAGATGTGTTCACGAATAGACATTTCTTGAGGACTCCAATCCCGAGTGCCCTAGAAATGGATAGAAGTCAATCCCAACGACCATAAATTCAATGCCAGCAGAGAGGGAAGGCCCACCTTAGGCGTCTTCAACTGCAACCTCGCCCCAGCCTTCTTGTCTTTCTCCTTATCCTTCGCGCCGGCGGCAGCACCGTTCAAAGCGGCGAGTTGCTTCTTCATCTCACCTAACTTCTTCTTCTCCTCCGCGATAGCAGCAGCATCAGCCTTCTGGGTCTGTAGGGTTCGAAGCGCCTCACTGCTGGTGGCGATTGCGGCTGTGAGGTCGGCAAGCTCACTCATGCTTCGTTGGTATTGGTGGGCTTGTTGTGGTAATGATGGTGTAGGTCGTAAATGTGCAGCAAGGGAAGAGAGGTATCTACGAGAACACTGCCTCGGTGTAGACGTGGATAGTTGATTACAGCGAATCAGCGGTCTAACCAAGCGCCCAGTCATTCAGCTAGCGAGTCACGGGAGCCAGATTTTGAAACGTGAGGGGAAGGCACGTAGATCTAGGCGACATTGAAATCCAGGGTCCACGACAAACAACAGGGATCTGGTACTGCTCTGTTATTGATGCTATTTGCAAGAATTACATCAAGACGGCGGCTCTGTTGAGGTTGCACGTATTCGATAACGCGATCAAAAGACTACCCAAGTAATACGAACTAAGGAAACGCGTTGAGGCGAGAAGAATTCCGAAGTGTGTAATGCCACCGCGCTGTGACCAGCAGACAAAGGAAATCGGTTGCAATAAAGCACATTGATTTGCTTATGGTGGGCACGCCTGTTGGTTTCCGTGGATGTATGTGTATATAAAGTACCGGAAAAAAACTAGAAGTACACACAAGAGGAGAAAATACAAGATACAAGACAGTCCAGAAAGGAATCCGAACACCCGCTCATGTCCGCTCGCCACGAAGACGGCGGGCGAGGGCAAGATCCTTTGGTTGGATGGTGACACGCTTGGCGTGGATAGCTGCCAAGTTGGTGTCTTCGAAGAGCGAAACAAGGTAAGCCTCAGCTGCTTCTTGGAGGGCCATCACAGCGGAAGATTGGAAGCGAAGATCGGTCTAAGAGGTAACTGTCAGTGTCGTATTCGATACTGAATGAGACTGATCCTTACCTTGAAGTCCTGGGCAATCTCACGAACCAACCGCTGGAAGGGCAACTTCCTGATGAGAAGCTCGGTGGACTTCTGGTATTTGCGGATTTCACGGAGAGCGACAGTTCCGGGCCTATAGCGATGGGGCTTCTTAACACCACCAGTTGACTGAAGGAGGACAAGGAAGCCCGAAAGGTCAGTCTAAGCTTCAATAGAACAGAATGCGTATTGAAGGCTTACAGGAGTCTTCTTGGCTGCCTTTTGTCCCTTGGAGGCGAGCTGCTTACGAGGGGCCTTGCCACCAGTAGACTTGCGAGCGGTTTGCTATACCAGGAGAATTGTTAACAGCAGTTTCAACTGCAACTCATGAAATCTATCTCATACCTTAGTGCGGGCCATTGAATGTGTTGATGAAGAGTGGTGATTGGTTGAAGTTCAGAGTAGAAGACTCGAAGTGGAGAGGATGTGAGGAGGATGTGATGAGTGAATGAGATTGACAATAATTGGACGCGTTCTTATACGCGAATCCAGTGTTGTGTATTTTCCACGCGCGCACGTGAACTCGCGCTCGCGCTTTGGTTTGGGTAAACAATAGTCGGATGACAAACAAACGTCAACTCATCCATTCACTCACACCAAGAAACCTGCAAGCCTGGGTTGGTTTTCGCATGCCAGCAACACGTGTCTAGGGGCAGCATACTTTTTTAATATATCCACTCTTGTCTGGTGCATCGCAAAGCGTAACGATCAATAGGTGGCTACGCTTGCTTCCAGTACACCTCAAGTTATTCTACTATTGCGATTGATTCACTTGAATGGCTTCATTGGAATAATTGTCGTGAACGCCCTACGTACAGCCTACGCCGACCAGCGAACGAAAGAGATAACGACGGAAACATTCGCAGCTTGGGTAACAAAAGAGAATTGTACATGATGATGATAGTGATGATAATGAGGAACTAGCAGAGCAACGTGGAGGCGGAATACAGCAAGAACGCGTATGAAGGAGAGCCGATGGCAATGCGAGAGAACATATTGATGAGTAAAACAAGGCTCGTACGTGAAATGTGAGCGTGCGTTGAGAGAGCTGATTGCGCTGATGATGTTGGAACAAAAGGAGGTTGGGGTGCTTGAGAGTGAAGTTGGATGTGCAGGTGGTATAAGGGACGAGTCAGAGGATGCTTGGTCAATTGCCGTCATAGGCACGCATCCGGTCGAACATCCAGACGATCTTCGAGCCGGCTTTGTTGCCTTTCAAGGTGACGACGTGCTTTTTGATCTGGTAAAAAGGATGGTCGCGTTAGAATAGGCACCAAGCGTAATCAGACGGGTGATGGTAGATGGACGAACAGCAGCGGCAAGACGTTTGCGTTGGTCAGTGTTGGCCTATGAGATGAGAGTGAGGTCGACGTCAGGAGGCGTTACAGGGATATTGTCAAATAAAGGTGCGCCAGAACGTACCATGGGCAACAGCTGAGCAACGAGCTGACTACCATTCGCGTTCAGAGCAAGATCGACAATCAAAGGGCGCCTCCCACTACCAGCATAAGCTATATGTCAGTCGTTCGTCCATGCACCATCAAATCATATCTGCATGCACTCACGTCTTGCCCGGATCGCAGAGACTTGTAGTGAAGACTTCCATCGCCTCCTCATTGCAGCTCTTCAGCGCCTTATCGATCGACTTCATCGCCTGGGTGATGGTCGCGTACAATCCAAGATTGGCACCAAGGAGAGAGATGGCGCGTGTGCGGTGTTCTGGAAGACCATGCTCGAGCACTGCATGCAACCAAGGGAAATTTGGTGAGCAAGAGATAGGGCGTAAGACAAATCCAGCAGACACTGACAATGTTCAATGACGAAAGCACCCCATTGATCCCTTACAACAGCCGTGAACCCACTGAAGACCTCTTCAAGACAATCTCGCGTATCTTCCTCGACGCAGTTCTCGAACATGTGCTGCACGACAAGAGCTATCAAAATCACGCGTTAGTCCGGGTTCACTAAACACGAGCGTTCAATAAGGCACACATCCGGTCTCATGGGTAGCCAACTCAACCCATCGTCCCTTCAGGGCTTTGTTGACAAAAGTGAAGATTGGTGGCGCAGGTGCGGACCACGTGAGTTCCATGATGCGACTCCAGACATGCGACGCGTGCTTGTTGATCAATGTCAGAGCAGGGTCACCGAGAAGAAGTTCTTCTAGAACGAAGAGCTGGACGAATTAAATAAAGAATTAGCGAATAATCATAGCATCTGGGAAAGCCAACTCACTCGTATGTCTTCTTCACATTCGAGAGCTTTTTGCACCTATATGGGAGGATATCAATCAACTTGGGTATTGGTGCACGCAAGCTAATATGGATCCCCTTACTACGTGTGTTCCATAGCAATTTGTTGCGAGTTCAACGACGCGACCCCTACGATGGTGAGCGTTGTGAGTGTGCAAATTTTTGGTTGATCTTCATGCGGCTGTACTCACTTCATAGCTCCTGCCACCCTTCGCTTGTCTTCAATGGAGCAAGGTTCTTCGAGACAACGTTGGCTAGAACAGAACAAGAGCGCAAGTGAGCACCGATTAGATGTACCCACGATAAAAGAAATGAGAGCTTACAAAGCCCAGTTCCCAAATCTGTTCGTCTATCAACCTCACAGTTAGGACAAACTAGTGGTCGCATCAAGACAAAGACGCACCATCATTTCAAAAGCATTGGCCAAGATCGCGTCCAGGATCCTCTCACGCTCGATGATATCTTGAGGCGAGCTGGTCGAACATGCTTTGAGTTTCTGCTGGATGAATATCGAGGCCTGTTGATCACCGTGACGGGTAATGCGATATGCGAGCTGGTGGTACGGAGGTTCGGAGGTGGGCTGGAGAAGGTCCCTAAAGTTGATATTCTAAACAATGTCATACGAGGAAGAAGAACGTGAGTTTTCGATCATGACATCGCAAACAGCATATGGCAAACCTCGGGGGCGCGCGGATCACTGCCCCCACTACTGGAGTTCAGAGGGCTGCTACCACTAGCGCGAGCGGAGACTGAAGATGTTGATGCGGCAGGATGGAAGCTGGGGACTGAAGGGGAGGTCATCTGCTGAGCTTCTGTGTTGTTATTACCATTGGGATGGGCGGATGCGGCCGGAAGCGATGACGTGAGCTGCGGATCCATGGCTGCAAGGGAACTGTACATTCTATCAACGACTGAGGAAGCGGAGGGTTTTCGAGATAGAGCAAGACCAAGCATAGTTCGAGAAGGAACGTTGTTGCCAGCGCTACTGTTGTGCATGTTGTTCTCGAATCCGGAGTGCTGCTGTTGCTGTTGCTGCTGAGTGATTCTTCCTTGATGATGTTGAAGAGGTTGAATTTGATGAGTGTCATTGCTGAGAGACGGGGCCCGACTTCGAGGAGACAGTGGTCGCGAAGAAACGGAGGCGAAAGACTGCTGCTGAGGTAGAATGAGAGGTCGGGACGAAACGAAAGGGCCGGCTTGCTGAACCTGTGACTGCTGTTGAGGAGCAAGACGAAGTAGTTGGAGCTGCTGAAGACGAGCCTGCTCGATCTGAAGGCGCTCGATCTGCACCTGAAGCTCCAGGACACGAGGGTCCGACGATATACGCGTTCTATCCATCGACCTGCCAACGATCGGCATTCCATCCTCACGCGACAGTCCAAGTCCAGGGACCATCTGATGGCCCAAGGAAGAGCGTCGACTGTCGGGGAACGACCCATGAGCGCCAGCCTCGAAGTAGTCTCGAGTAGCGCTAGGAGGAGGGAAGCCTCGACCAAGATGGGCGTACTCGTCGCGTGACGTGCGAACTGAAGAGGAGAATTGATTCAGGAATGACGACCTTGGCGAGGGCTCACGAGAAGAGTGAGGCTCGGCGGTAGCCTCAAGATGCGGATGATCACTTAACTCTGGCGAGCTGGAGTTTTGAGCTAGAGGGAGAGCAATGGGAGCTTCGATGGCGAAGGGTTGACATTGAGCGAAGCTGGCAAGGAGTTGATGCATTTGCATTTGATGAGCATTATGCTGAGATTGCGAAGGAGGAAATGTAGCAGTGGACGAGGCCCGATCCTGGTTTTGATCTTGAGGGAAGTAGTTGGGGTTATGTAGAGATTGCTGCTGATGGACGCGTGCATAGTTGGCGTCGAGGTCGGGCGTCATAGCGAGGGAGCGAAGGAGAGGACCAGTATTACTGGACTCTGAGACCGCAGCGTCGCGGTCGCTCTATTGAAGCACAGTTTGCTATCAGGAAAACTCAAATGGCAAGAAAATATGCGTATATGACGAAATTTTACTCACTGAGGTATTAGATGAGGAGCCAGCGCGTCCAGCACTTGCCTTGCGCTGATCACCAATGGCGCCAAGACCGGGACGAGGAGCGTCCATTGCCAGATTTTGGTCTTGAAAAGATGCATGTGAGTGATGAACACCTTTTGAGGGGGGGATTAGACGAGTGTCTCTCCCAGAGCTTGAGATGGGGTAGTTAGAAGGAATGGGGGGCTGGATCTCGCCCAACGGCGTCGAGAAATGGGTCGTGCCCGTGTTGCTGCTTTTGCGAGATTGTGGAGGCATGAGATGATGTAGAGACATAAAAGCCTCCCTTTGAATGAGAGAGGAGGAATGAGAGGACAGGATGGAAGAATGCAGAAGGAAGACGCTGCTACGGCGCTACACTCATCTTATAGGCCATATTCACGCAAAAGTCGGAGTTAGGTAAGCCCATTTTCTCTGTGTAGAGCGAACAGATCAGTTATAGACTGCGCAAAGCTGTATTTATTGCTTGAGGGAGCTTATTGGTTCCGTGTTACTATTTTATTCTGGTGTTTCTTCGATGTTAGACGCGTAATTTGACGCGTGCGACGCGCCTGAGCTCTCTTAAGACGCGTCGTAATGATGGAACTTCACATCGCGTTATCAAAACCTGAATCCTTCTATATAGGTGAAATGCAACTTTCCTCGCGCGTGGATGTATCCAGGTCTCTTGGCCATAGCATTGAAGCGACGCGTTGATATTACCTATGCCGAACTCTCGGCATGCAGTCGTTGCTTCTTTATTAAACGACCTGTGCAGGCGCGTTTGAGTGGAGAGGAAGATCGCGAATGTGCATGTGTGATTGGATATTGTAAAGAACGCGTAGTAAATGATCTAGACGGCTTACTGTGATTGCGTGGCTGAATGATCTAATGAGCGCCCATCGCATCCAACAGAGCCGGCTGTTAACAGAGAAGTCCTCGAGCTTCAGAGACTCCTTTGAGGCAGCAATTGTTTTCGGATCCTAGTCTTCTGTGAATCAATGGGTAGATTGAGGGGCTGGTCAAGTGAGTTTCTGAGGCAACGACCGTCTTTGACAGTATGGGCCAATAGCGTAAGCGGCTTTTTTTGGTCACTGCATTAGTATTTGCATCAGAAACGCGTCCCGAGACGACGTCACCTCAGCAATGCTGCCCAGCTCGCGCATGCGGTGAGCGGCTCTCGAGTCAAGTGATCAAAGGGCTACGGAAGTGTTGCACGTTAAAGAGGCAGGTTTCACCTGAGGTCTAATAGCCGTTCCGATCGGCACCGCGGATGAGAGAGTTGCAGGGCAAGTGGGGGTAGAAATCTGCGTGTGATTGTGCCCTGACGTCGGTGAGAAACGCCAAGATGCGGAGAGCGACCCAGGTGTCAATCAGTCGATTCTCCTAGAGGATTAATCTATCACTTACAAGTAGCCTCAGGATGTAGTCTTCCCAGGAAATGCTGTGATGGAGACGGCTGGGAAGAGCGCCTGAATGGGCGGGGTATACCGTGGGGATTTTCGATGGAACCATCTAATTTCAATGTCCAGTTGCCGTTGCTTCACCTAGAACCTAGAGAGAATACAGTGGTGCCGACGTCTCACAGAACCGCTGCCTCTATTGGTACTGCATCACAGTCATAGTTGCAATCACGTTCGCCTATCCTGGGTCGCACCGCAGCCTGGTTGGGATCGTCGCCCGCCAGTCGCGACAACCCCGTCATCGACACAGGTAGGTCTGACTTCTGAATTAGCGCGATTCCACCCGGAAGTACCGGCCTTGACGTAGATGGCCCAGGCCACCAAGCGATACACATTGTCAGGCTCCCCCACGTTCAACGTTATTAGCGCCCCCCTCCCCACCAACAACCCACGCCATATAATGCGTGGGGAACGGCTGGGCGCGAAACAGTTAGATTGGGTAGTATAATTGATTTCGACAGTTCGGTACGTTTGATTCGTGAAGAGGAAGAGACAGTTACTGACTGCGGTGTGGTGCGGGTTGCCTTACAATTACCTTGGATGTGATTATGCAATAGATTTGAGATGTTTGCCAAGCACGACAATATGGCTTACTGGAATGACACGGGGAACGATCAGAACAATCGTGACTCCCTCTCGTTTACACTAGCCGGGTATGTTATAACTTATGACGAAGTCATTATCACCACGACTGACAGAGCACGCTTTTGCGATGCAGCGGTAGCAACCCTAACTCTATTGCCGATGTTTCTGGCAAGCTCAGTGCAACCAGTACAGATACACTCACACTCAGCGTTGATGGTTGTCCTGATGACCTGTGAGGTATTGTACATAGTAACTACACGTGGCATAAGATGGAAAACTTACACTGTCTCTCACAGCGATCACCTTTTTGGATTGACCTTCCCTCTCGGCGGAGCCCTCTCAGCCACTGGCCAGGACACGATTGATGGGATCTTCTCGCGCATTCCCGACGTACCATTGGAGTGGAAAGCGACGCACGCCGATCGCGAGTTCGATCCACACCTCATTCTTTCACTGCTTTCTGGTTGATGAACGACCTCGGATAAACAGCATACTAAACAACAATGGAATTCACAGCCCCGTCTAGGAGAGCAAGCTGGGTGATCGACTCCCAGGAGCACCTAGCGATTTCCACCTCGAACATCTAAGCGCGTTGTTCACGGGTGGCAGTACAATGGCTTATGGGAGCTTCAACTCAGCACGACCCATGTCTCGTGAAACATCATCCCTCAATCTTCCCATCAGAGTTTCACAAGCGTGACACTCACGGCCGGAACGGTCCAAAATTTGGCAGGATCATGGCTTAACAACAATTAAACATCAAAGCAACCAATTGAATGAGCCTAAGCAGTCTAAGGAGAAGTATACAGTGTCCGGAAGAAAAGAAAAACAAATGCGGCGATAGCGATATGCGACAAGAAAACAATGATCAATGGTGAAGCGTGTTGGGTTTCCGACCTAGGCATTCAGCTTGGACTGCCATGCCTTGGAGAGCACCTTGGACCGGCGCACCAGCCGGTACTTATCACCTTCGGGCAGGTCTGAAGCTTCTAGTTTCGAGAGGTCCTTAATCTCTTTCGCGATGCCCGTTGCCTGGTCACGGAAAATTAGTTGGGGCCTATCACTATCAGGATAATGGTGGGCTCACTCGAAGGAAACCGGTGGTGGCTAGAAGCGAGTACCCTTCGAGTGCCTCCAACAGGGTTGAAAGATGTTTCAAGCTCTGTGATGTAGATAGTGAGCTTAAGCCATCATTAGGATGCCATTTCATGCCCACCTCCTTAGTTGGACGAGTTTTGCCTCGGTTCAATGCCCTAAACTCCTTTGCCCATTCTCGTCCAACCTCGTAACTTGGCTCGCTTCCCACTTTCATCTTCTTTGTTGCCCGGTCAACTTTTGATCTAGATAGAATCTCATCATTGACATCATGAGCAGGGGATCGTTGACGCTTGTTTGAAGGAGCATGGTATACAGAAGATGGTCCAGAAGATAATAGAGTTGTTGATTTTTTGGTGCTGTCAACCTGTTAAAGATAAACAAGGCATGATTAAGATGTAAGTAGATGAGGCAAGGAAAGTACCCACAGGGTGCAATGAAAAGGTTGAGGTTGCTCGAGAATCAAGACTCTCTGCTCTATCAACAAGCATATGATCATCCATCCCTCTAAGTACAGGTTGTGATTTGGCCTTGGCCTCATCAGCAAGTAAGAGACAATATAGGTGGTGTGTGTTGGTGAGAAGGGTTTCAGGTGATAGTGGATCCAAATAACTTGGTGATGCTTGTGGCTGATTCAGAGTTGATATAGATGCCAGAACCTTAGTTGTTGATTCCTTGTTGGTGGGATGGCAATTTTCACCCCCTTTGAATGATGAGAGTGCACTGTGAGATATGTTCTCAGCAGTTGAGGAGCCAGATGTCTTTGAAGACACGGAATACTTGGCTGTGGCTGATGATGAGGTGGAGGTGGTGCTGTCTGAGTCACTGAGTGGATGCATGTTATTAGGGGGGGTGTTGGGAGGGAGAAAGGAGGTTTTTTTTTCACTCTCTTAGCGCTGTTTTAATATGCTGCGGGGCTGTTTATTTGTTGCAGTGGCACAAGGGTTCAATTGTTTTTCATTGTCTTGTCTTGCCAACTTTTTACCCAGGCTCAGGGTGTTATTTGTTGTCATGTGAACGTAAACTGTCATATGATCTCGTATATGTGGTGCCATTTCATTTGATAGGGGTTCATGGGAAGAACTTGGATGGCAATGAACTATGTGGGTACTTTTTCGGGCACACAACTGCATCCTTGGAAGCATTTGTTTTTTTTTCTTTCTAGCAGATCAACAGAGTCCTGTGCATGACAAAATGTAAAGATATGATACTTCTCAGATGACAGTTCAGCCATTGCACACATCTTTGTCATCTTACTTATGGGTATAACTTGTGGGCCTATCCCTGCTTGGATTTCCCCCTTTTGTGTCACAACATCACACATTGTCATGGTTCCAATATTTCTGTTGACTATTAGTACACAACCATGCTGGTATCTTGGTAAGCAGATATAACATACATCAGATCACCAAAAGCTATCTGCAGGGATGAGTCAAGCACTCATTGCCAACCATGTTTCACACCAGTGATACTTAAATCATCTTGAGATAGTTAGCTATGGCATTAGTGGTCCTGGTTACCAGACATCTTGCCAGCTAAATGCAAGTACTGTCATTGACTGGGAATTGTCACAACTTAGCATCTGTCATGTCTTCAGAGCTCAGCAGAGGATGTCATAAGTTGCTCTTCATCTGGCTTATATCAACCATGCAGTGGTTGTTGGTGACTTCATTTGGTCTACTTGAAGTGTGTGCACTAGGAGTTCTGTGAGAGTAAAGTGGAATACAAATTACAAGAGGCAAAGTGAGGAACAATCCTCCTCACTTTGCTGCTACTTAAGTGAACTCTCAATCCTGACTCATAACATACAGTAAGTGGGACACATATCACTAAGCCATAGAAGATCTCAGTCAGCATATAGAAGAGAATAGAATAGAACAATTGTGCCATGTGTCCCCTCAGGATGCATTGGAGTCCTGTACACTGCCTGCCATGTGCCTTCCAGGCACCACTCCATGCTCTCCATTCCATTCATTGTCACACTTCCCTTTGGTTGTGACATCAGCCCCCTCTAAAAGCATTGTAGAGAAGCAATCAGTCATTGCAATGAGTATGACACTGACATGGAAGTGGACAGTTGATTGGCGATGCTGCTCCTGGGTAGAGTCAGTGGAACTCTGACATTGCAAATGTGCTATTTTCCAGATTCTCCACTGGTTCCCAGGAGTTCTCCTCTTTGCTGTAGTCAACCCATTTAACCAGGTACTGTAGTTGTTGACCCTGCCATCATGAATTGAGAACCTTCTTGACCTTGTAGTGCTCCTCTCCATCCACAACTACCAGCAGCAATGGCTCAACTTCTCTTCCCTCAATCGTGTCCTTCTTGACCTTGGTGAGTAAGGCCACATGGAAGATGTTGTGGATTTTCATCATTGCAGGGAGCTTGAGGTGATACACATGGGAAGAGATTGCTTTGATGATGGGGTACAGACTGAGCTGCCTTGCTGTGAGTTTCATTGAGGGTCAGTCTGTCTTGATATGGGTTGCTTCCAACCACACTTTCTGTCCTACTTCGAACTTGGGTGTTTCTGTGTGGTCCTGGTTGTAGGCTCATGCATGTCATTCCTGAGCCATCTTCATTGCTGCTTTGAGCTCTTCTTGGATGACCACAAGTCAGGTGATAATTTCTCCTGCTCTGGGAGATGACTGGGTTGAGGATGGGTTTGTGGTGAATGTTGGATGGTATCCATAGTTGGCAAAGAAGGGGGATGAGTCAATCAACAAGTGGTACATGTTGTTGTATGAAAACTCCACCATTGCCAATAGATCTGCCCAATCGTCTTGTTGATGTGTCATGAAGACCCACAGGTACTGCTCCACCACCACATTTGTGTGCTCCATCTGTCCATCTGTCTGTGGCTGATATGCTGTTGAGTAAGTGGGATTGATTCCCAGTGCCTTGTAGACTCCTTTGACCAACTTGGACATGAACTGTGTTCCTCTGTCTGATACCATATCCACTGGCATCCCATGCAGCCTCCATACATTGTTGATCAACAGACTAACTGTGCCCTCCACCATTACTGTCTTGGTTGTGGGGATGAAGTGCACCATCTTTGTTAATCAGTCAATGATGACGAATATCGAATTGGCACCCTTTGATGGTGGTAGGTCTGTGATGAAATTGTATGAGATGGACTGCCAAGGCCCCTTGGGTACTGGTAATGGTTTCAGGTGCCTGTGTTCCATCAAGTGGCAGTTCTTTGTTTGCTGGCACCTATTGCAAGCTTCAATGTAGCAATTGATGTATGCTTTCAGTCCCAGCCAGTAGTATCCTCTCAACACTAGTTCCAATGTCACCACCTGTCCTCTGTGACCTGTGATTATTGAGTTGTGGTACAGCTCTAGTATCCCTCTCTTCAGCTCTTCATCTGCTGGCACATAGATCCTTCCCTGCCTGAACAGGATTCCTTCCTCCATTGCATATTCCTTGAACTTCCTTTTTATCTCTACACTTGTCAAGGTTGGATCAGCATCGAAGTATGCTAGGATGGGTGTTAACATGTCATCATGTTAGATGATCACCTTGATCTGTTCCAGTAGCTCTGTGTCCAACTGGTACAATGCTGCTAGTTCTGCAAAATTTTCTGGCTTTAGGATTTTGTGTGGCTCACCACTATCCCCCTCCAATGTCTGATGATCCGACCTTTGAGATAACACATCCAGTTTTGCTGATTGATGTCCTGGACAGTAGGTGATGTGGAAGTTGTAGTGTGACAGTAGATCTGCCCACCACACTTGATGTCAGTTTGTAATCTTCACATCTTTGAAGAATTCAAGGTTTTGTGGTCCATGATGACATGTATTGGGTCTTCCATCCCCTGGAGGTACTGTCACCAGTGTTTGAGCACCTTGACAATTGTGAGCATCTCTTTGTTATAGATGTCATAATTGTGCTTGGTGTCATATTGTATTTGCCCTCATCACCTATATTTGCCCTATGTGACTTCACAACAGTTAAATGCCCACTGGGTTACATTCAACCTTGCAAAACACACCAAGTCCCCAAGCCAACATTTGTTATGTTTGTTCATTCTACCTGTGTGCCTTGAAAAGCCAACATTTCAACATGCCCAAATATCTATGCATGCAGAGAGGAAGTCACCATTAACCAGGGTAATGTTCAAGTTCTACATGTGTGCCAAGAAGCAAGTGTCTGGGCAAAGCCCAGTTCCCACACATCAAGAAGCACCCCCTAAGAGTTTAACCACTTGGCGATTGTTCACCACACAGCAATAGGAGCTGCTAATTGGATAGGAAGTTAGCATTGGTCAAGGACAGCCTTTGCTGAGCCCAAGGAGTCTGAGAAACCAATATTAAGGGATTGCCAAATGTAATGAGTCAGCTCCAAGCTAGACTCTGGTAGGCACTACTGTGCTAAGGGCACCAACCAGGGGTACTTACTGATGGCTCTGGATTACTTTGTAAGAATGGAGAGGGAATGAGATTGAAGACACTAGATTACAAACAGGTGTTTGCAATGGGGAATCCTACAGC
>WSUE01000036.1:0-196849 GCA_019633535.1 Tulasnella sp. JGI-2019a
ATCATATCGTCTACTAGTAATTCGACTGTTCGCAGGAGATAAACCGTTTACTCTCCGGCCCTATCTAAGCTGAGCCTGGACATCTAGTTGATGGAGTGGGCGATCCAGCAAGAGATTCTGCGGAACTGGAAGGCGACGTTTGAGATCCGTTGTTAGCAAGCACGAGCCGAATCCCATACAGAGGATAGTTGTAGCATACACCGACGAACAACCACCCAAACGCTCGTCACATTGTCGGCTCAGCGTCTCCAGCCAAAGTTGATTCCTCACTCCTCTCTGAAGCCGGTTCTCCTACCGACCTCGCCGAAATGCCTGACATGGCGCGCTTCATGGCCTGATACCTACACTCCTCCCCACACCAGAATGCGTCTTCCCAGCAGCTCTGTCCCCATATGTCTACAGCAAGGACCAAAACCGTGAGGGCTGTTGTCGTCCCGATGAGCTGAAGTGAGTTGAGCGACGTTGCGAGAGGAAGACAGAGCCAAATGACACCGATGATGACGCGGAATGTCAATCGCGTACGTTTTCGAAGTCTCTGTGTGTCAATGGGGATGTGGACGTGGGACACGGAGATCACCGCTACATGTAGATGATCAGGATTGAGTATGCCCCAGAAGCAAGGACAAGAAACGAGCCACTGAACTCACCCATGCTGATTATCGCGATGGCCAGCCCCGAGCAATAGAACCACCTCCACCCGTCAAGGACTTCTCCCTCACTTCTGGCCTGGTACGTTTCAGTCAGGCCATCGAGTTCCGCATCGTCGCAATCATGCGCCGCCACGAGCCTGGACAACGCAGCACCCGAAATGGTGAAGCCCATCACAAACGGGAGGTGCATCGTGAGCCAGGCTGAGGAGCTTAATGCGTGGCGACGGATGGCATGAAGTTGCAGATGGCTCGCGTCGACGTCAAAGTAGATCCAATTGAAGCAAAAGGCTTGGATGAGGCCGAGGACTGCTTTCCCGAAGAAGCTGTCGATATTCAATTCAGCCGAGTTCTTTTTTGAAACGACTGGAATGAACAATTCAGAGGCTTACGCGTTTAGTCCAAATGTTGCTTGGTTTTGATACAGTAAGGCAACGACAGAATAGCCAAACACGAGCGTGACGAATGCCCCTACTCGTTCTGTTTTGTGCTCAATATTGATTGCTGTGGAAACGAAAGAAGTACCATAAACCAGATTGTTCATTTTGAGGATAAGACAAGCTCACCAGGTAAGTAGGCATAGAGGTGAACCATTCGATCTTTTATGATTCTAGGCAGGAGCGGAGACTTCATGAATAGGACTACGGGGAGTTTACTTCCACAGGTAATGTCTATAAAAAAAAGACAAGGGGAGATTTAGGATTTGTTCGTATCATCCAGATCAATTGGGAGAATATACCCCATCCAATCGCGACCCAGATAAGTCCCAGTCTCCCGTTACGCAATTGGACGAAACAGCTTCCAAGCCACAGTACAGCTGAAATGGCAAATTGTGCCGAAATGGTTGCCATGATGGGCCTGGCGTGTGGTAAGAGATAGGCCATGCGCAAATAGGTGAGCGTGAATAACACCTCGGCAGCGATGTAAAATGCGATAAGTTGAGAATAGGTGGCCCAGAACGCCGCGACGATATTCTAAGGTAATAGGTCTTCTCAATAGTTGCTTAGACGAATAGTTTGTAAGAAATGGTATGAATTACCGCGGTATATCCAAGTAAGCAGACTAGGACGAAGAGGATTTTGCCTCGCTGGTAGGTATCGTCCGTCTCGAACCGACTGATGAGGTCGCTTACGTCCGACCAAATTCGCCACGATGGTAAGAATGTCACCTGAGAAGCGAGAATGTAAGGCCCTCAGCGAGCCTTCAGACGCTTCGGCATTCAACTTGAACTTACGCAGAAGCGCAGCAGTCCCAAGCCAGTCGGGTCTTCCGTTGCCTTATCCCCGATCACGGCAATGATACCAACGTATAGTAAATCAATGAATAGCTCAAAGCTGGCCACTTCCTCCGAGTGCTGTGCGCGCCATAGAATGCCTTGGTGGAAATACTGTCTCAAGACAGGTGTCTTATAAAGCTGGTTACAACAACAACTCAGCGAAAGTCCCAACCAACCCTCAACCTGTAAGCCATACCTTCATTGTAGTCCGAGTTTTCTTCCGCTTTCTCCCGTAGATCCAGCACGTCTCTGGGACCGGAGCAGGAGAAGTCTCATTTGGGGTCTTCTCGCTACCTTTCTCCAATTGACCCAGATTGTCGTCCTCGGGTGCACCACCTTCAGTCGAATTCCGCTGCTGATGGGTCCGAATGTGAGCCGCATATCCGAACCTGGAGAAGTTGGCCTCGAGTTCCACAGGTCTATCGGTGAATTTTGAAAGTTCCTTGGACAGATGGTCCAAATCGTGTTGGATGTTATCGAGCTCGGCGAATATCTCGGGATGCCGTGCCCTGAGCTGCTCCGTTTTTCGGGTACGATGCTCAGTAGCTTTGCGCAGCGACTCAACCTGACCTTTCCATCAATAGACTAGTAATGGGCACGAGTGGAAATTGGAAGTCTTACGTGTCCAGGGGAACCGTGGAGATGCCAATCGAACTCGCTCAACTCGGTGTTGGACCTTTTGAGTTCCTCTATTTCCTCCTGAGACCTGACGATGTGAATCGTTCGGTCATCGTCAATCTGAATGATCCTCATATTCTTGTGGAGTATGGGAGGTGATGGTAGTCGGCATTAAGGATAAATGAATACCAAGTAAGCGTTGCCGCAAGCCAAGCCGTGCCTGGTGTTGCCCCCGTGAGATTTGCGCTCTGCTCCCCACCACTTCGACTATCGAACAGGCACAACTTACTTTTGGCATAGTATTATACAGTACTAGCGACTTCCGAAAGCCGGATACTGATAGCTGCCTTGGTCGTTGAGTTCACACGGCGCAGGCTCAGGCATGGGCTTGGCTTGCGGCAACCCACATGGCCTACCTCTATCTAGCGATATCCTTTCCAGCAGTATCAAGACGGCTGGTCATTTATTCTTAGGAAAATGTGTCGGTAGTACATCTACGGAGTATCACATTTTGATCTGTCTGACCTCCTCTACCGATGATATGATTGAATAGAAAGACAAAAAGACCGAATCCCAGAACAAAAATACATGTAAAACAGCCCAGAAGATCCACTATCCAAGTACCAGTCATCCAAACCAAGAAACCCCTCACATTGTCGGTTCAGCATCCCCAGCCAAAGTCGACTCCTCGCTCCTCTCCGAAGGAGGCTCTGACATCGACCTCCCTGAGATCCCCGACATGGCGCGCTTCTTAACCTGATATCTACAGTCATCCCCACACCAGAACGTGTCTTCCCAGCAACTCTGTCCCCATACGTCTACAGCGAGGACTAAAACCGTGAGGCTCGTCGTCGTCCCGATAAGCTGGAGCGAGTTGAGCGATTTTGCAAGGGGGAGACAGAGCCAGATGACAGCGATCATGAGGCGGAAGGTGAGTCGTGTGCGTTTTCGGAGCCTTTGCGTATCGATTGGGGTGTGGACGTGAGATGCCGAGATCGCGGCTAATGTAAATGCATGAAAACGTTAGTATTGAAGCGAAAGATGCCATGTGGGGGCTCTCGTTGTACTCACCCATGCAGATGATCGCGATGGCCAACCCTGAACAATAGAACCACCTCCAACCATCAAGGACCTCCCCTTCACTTCTGGCCTGGTACACATCAGTAAGGTCTTCAACGTTTGCATCGCCACAGTCATGCGCCGCCACGAGCTTGGATAACGCAGCACCAGAAATGGTGAAGCTCATCACGAATGGGAGATGTGCCGTCATCCAGACCGATGCACTCCCCGCGTGACGACGGATGGCGTGAAGGTGCAGATGGCTCGCGTCCACGTCGAAATATATCCAATTGAAGCAGAAGGCCTGGATGAGACCGAGAGCGGCTTTCCCGAAGAAGCTATCGACGCGCAGTTCAGTGAAAACCGTACGGCACACTTGATGGATTGGCAAACTCACGCGTTCAATCCAAATGTTGCTTGATTTTGATACAGCAAGGCGACAACGGAGTAGCCAAAGACAAGAGTGACGAACGCTCCTACACGTTCCGTCTTATGCTCGATGTTGATCGCTGGGGAGAACCAAAATAAAGTAGGTATCAGCGTAACGCATTTGGCCAACTTTTGGGGGAGGGGAGGGTTCTCACCAGGTAAGTACGCATAGAGACGAACCAGTCGATCCTTGATGCTGCGGGGTAAAAATACAGATCTGAGGACGAAAACAATTGGGAGTTTACTTCCGCAGATAGTGTCTGTAAACCATGCAACAAGAGAACATTCAGCATCCGCGCTCGCCTTTTCGAGTCTAGACAGAGTAAACGTACCCCAAGCAATCGCGACCCAAATGAGTCCTAATCTCCCATACCGCGGTTGGACGAAGCAACTTCCAAGCCAAAGGGCGACGGAAATGGCGAATTGCGCTGCGATGGTATTCATAATCGGCCGGACGTTCGGCAGCATGTAGGCCATTTTGAGGTAGGTGAGTGCGAAGAAGACCTGTGCGGCGATGTAGAATGCGATGAGCTGAGAGTAGGTGGACCAAAACGCCGCGGTGATGTTCTGGTTGAAGGTAAACAGGCAATTGTTGTCAGCAAATCGATTAGGAAACCTAATTGGGGTTTCAGACGCACTGCCGTGTATCCAAGGAGGCAGACTAGGATGAAGAGGATGTTGACTCGTTGGTAGGTGTCGTCCGTTTCGAACCGGCTGATGAGGTCGCTCACGTCCGACCAGATGCGCCAGGATGGCACAAACGTCACCTTGAAAGTGAAACGTGCCGTTCTCCATCAGCAAGGGTTCAAAATCTGTGCCATAGACTCTCGACTTACGCAAAAGCGCAGTAACCCCATACCACTCGGATCTTCGTTCGCCTTGTCCCCAATCACGGCAATGATACCGACGTATAACAGGTCGATGAACAGTTCGAAGCTCGCTACCTCCTCCGAATGCTCGGCGCGCCATAGAACACCTTGATAGAAGTACTGTCTCAAGACAGGTGCCTTGTACAACTATCGTTGTCACAACATAAGTTAGCGAAAGAAGATTCTCCCAATATGATTGACAATATATTTTACCTTCATAGTCGTTCGATTCTTCCTCCGCTTCTTCCCCCTACACCCTTCCGGAACAGATGGCACCCGATCATGCAACATCTTCTCAGGACCAATATCCTCCTTTTCCGGATCGCCGTTTTCAAACGGTTTACCACCACCTTCACCTTCACCCTCCTCGGTCGACGCACGTCGCTGCTCATGCGTCCGAATATGTGCCGCGTATCCGAACCTGGAGAAGTTGGCCTCGAGCTCGACGGGCCGATCCGTGAGTTTCGAGAGCTCTTTTGAAAGATGATCGAAATCGCGTTGGACGTTGTCGAGTTCGGCAAAGGTCTCGGGGTGACGTGCCCTCAATAACTCGGTCTTTCGAGCGTGATGTTGAGCGGCTTTGCGCAACGATTCGACCTGAACATAGACATTAATGACGGTCGAAAAATTGAGATTGAGCTTGAGATTGAAAGGGATCTCACATGGCCGGGGGAACCGTGGAGATGCCAATCAAACTCGCTCAAATCGCTATTGGACCTTTTGAGTTGCTCGACCTCTTCATGAGATTTGACGATATGGATCGTTCGATCATCGTCGATTTGAATGATCCTCATGATCGTATCTTATCTTCCAGTGAGAGAAAGAGAGGATGGTGGTGGTGGTAGTCACGCATCAAGCATCAACTTATTTGCCATGAGTTTTCCTTGGCGGTGATCGCGTTTCCCGCAGCGCAACCGGAAGAGACTCCTCCGGCCGGACATTACGTTATCCCCGGGATTCTGGCGCTTACTCGAACACCCTCAGAGGGTTTCTCCCATTCGCAATGGCGGGCATACAAAACGCGATTGGAGGTTCTCACTACCAAGAAAATCTCACTGGAACCACTCTTCCCAACCTAGTGCGGCCAAATGCTCACTAGAACGCGAGCGGAGAACATCTGCCGATATCCCATGACGTGCCAAGCAGCCAAGATGAACCAAGTAGTGTGTAGATAAGAGAAGGATACTGCGTAGCTTCATTTGGGCTGGAACGGAAAGATGTTTACCCGATAGCTCGCATCGGATAGCAAGACGCCATGCCTCTCTCATCAAGGCAAGGTCAAAGGCGTGTATCCCACAGATTCACAAATCGGTATCTTCAATCCGCAAATGCCAGCGAGGCGTGTGCTTGAAGTGGGTCCATGCCGGACTCCCACAGTCGGATTGCACGTCAGGGACTAACGTGCGAGCTGCGTGTGAGATCGTCTGATAACACTCTTACAGTCGGACGGTTTTATACTGAGATGATATATTTGTATATGCTACAATGGATATCTGATTATTTTAAAGTCCAATAGTTGATGTACGGAGATGCGAGAGGGAGAGTGATGATTCCTTTAGAAGACAAGACGGGCTCCCACAAAGATACCGCCGAGGGTTGTAAAGAGGGCGGCCATCATGGGGGTGGCTTGTATGAAGCCATAAGGCGAGTTGATACGACCTGCACTGGCGGAGGACGAGGCGGATCTAGATTCAAGGAAAGTGAGTAGGTTGCAACAAAAGCAAAAGCCCAAAAGAAAATTTTACTCACGCTAAAGCGGTGCTCACATGGCTAGCCGCAGATGCAATATCAGAAGTAGCGACGGTGTAGACGCTTCCCGCGAAGGATGTAACATCCGTAAATCCAGCGCCTGCAAGTGTGATAGCTGCACCCCCAGCAGAAGTGACCACTGTGTAAGCCCTGCCTCCGACGGCTGCAAGGTTAAGGAAAATATCAGACTGCGTTCACCGAATGGGAAAGCGAACAGACTCACAAGTGACTGTCGTGAAAACACCTGCTGCAGCACTAGTCACATCACCACCCACCGAAACGGCGTCTGAAGTGAGAGTGCTAAAGGCACCAGCGGCGTCTGACGTGATCGTGGTGAAGACGCCTGCAGCGTTTGATGTAACCACGGTGAAGACGCTAGCAGCATCCGATGTGGCCGTGGTGAAAGCACCAGCGGCGTCTGATGTGATCGTGGTGAAGACCCCTGCAGCGTCTGATGTAACCACGGTGAAGACGCTAACAGCATCCGCTGTGGCCGCGGTGAAAGCACCAACGGCGTCTGATGTGATCGAGTCAATTACACCTGGTTCTGGAACGGGTGAGGCTGAAGAAACAAGCCGTTAGCAGAGTATTGTGGCTGGGAGAAAGATGATGTCATCGCTCACAGAGAACGGTCGACGCGAGAACCAATGCAAAGGCGAGGAAAGAGAAGCGTGCCATTACTTCCGATATGATATAAAAATGGGTATGAGGTGGGAGGAAGAGGGGTAGTAGAGTAGTATGACCACGACCAATCCGTCCGGTTCTTATATAGAGGTGAAGGGCTTTAGTCCCCGAACGAATTCCCCCGCACCCTGCTCCCGCACATGCCAAACAAACACCGCCACGATATGCCACAGCGCCATGCAAAGCGACCACATAGCTTCTCGAAGCGCAACCGCAGGCAACCGCCCCACACCGGCTTACTGCGACCGCAATTGCTAGCTATGTAAGGCGAGACGTTCACATCCGCGGTGACCGGTACCGAGATCGGCCTCCGGACTGCCTCGCACTTATTGATGTGCCAATGGAACATTCTCTGAGCTCAATGTGCAGCTGAGCCACAAACATTCACCCGTGAAACTTTACGAGGTTGCTCCGCCACAAATGCTATGCTGGTATTCACCAAAGAGCACCAATCGACAGACGTCTTTTCCCACTCTCCGTTTTCTCTGGTCCGTGAAGAGCATAACCTCTAACGCGAGAACCCGAAGACCTCATAGGGGCGTTGCCTGTGAAGAGGTGGATGAGTTCGGCATTCGGCGGCACCAGCTTTGTTGTTTGTACGCAATCTCTTGCTTCGCTTATAATGATGAACGACGCAACCAAGCGTCTATTCATCCAATGCACGTTCGATCAACCTATCAGACATGTCGACCTTGGGTCGATAATGAAACGCGCATCCATTCCACAATATAATCTAAGAACTCTGCAAACTGCCTCCTCGTATAATCAGGATGGGGATATTTATGGAAGTAATTATAGGGATCATGGAATTTGAAAGGTTTCTATAGACGCGCCATATCGATGGTCCCTAAGCATATACAATCGTTGAGTTACTCGTGTGAGCTAGCCATTGGGGATTCCGGGAGTGGAGTTCACTACTGATTCTCAGTGGGAACCCCCATCCATCCAAATATGCAGGCCCACTCCAAAAAAGGGATCGCCAATCCCACGAGTTGGAATGCCACTTATCCGACATTGGTGGTGCATCTCGTAGTGAGTAGATGGATGTACAGTTGCGAGACACATGATGGGAATTTATCACCACTCCAGTAGGATCGCATCAAGGACCACCCTCCCCAACCAGGCTTCCTGCAGCGAACGATCACTAGGACGAGAAGGAACAATCTCCTAAAGCTACAGATAGACGTGTTAGGTGGAGACAAGACATATTCAGATAAGAGAAGAATATTACCGGGTTCCATTTGGGCTGGATCGGACCGCGTTGCATGGCAGTATAAGATGCGTCCGACTGTGTGTGTGCTATTTTTTGGTTTCAAGAATTCAAAGCCAAACGCGTGTTACCCACATGCTTTAGGAGATTCACGAGAATCAATATCTTCAGATGAAAGTGGGATGTACCGAAGTTCAATTGAGGGCGCTGCAATTCTCACAGGTTGTTAAATTGAACACCGCAAAAGCGAGATGCGCGAACAATGAAGTACGATTGTACAACTTGTGTATGCTACAATACATATCATATCCTATTGACAGAGAAACTGCCTAGAGGGCAGCCATAACAGGCGTGGACTGATAAATCACGAGGTGAGTCTGCGTTGTTCGCCGTCACGGGTTATATCCAATGGTACCAGTGGGTTGAGATAGCAGATAAATGAGAACGAACCCCCAAATGAAAACCCTCCCTCACGCGAAAGCATTGCTTGCACTACTAGCCACTGGGCTAGTGGCTTGGATCGTTTCCCATACGTCGTTAACCAAAGCATATTGGTACAAACGATGAGTCACTTGGGATGTGCAAACAATATCTTGCATATGATACGATCGAGGTCTCCAATTGACGAGATGTAGCTTGGAGCAGGTCTTCGCCGGGAGCTTGCACCATGCTCAGCGGGGGGGTCGGCATTCAGATCACGATATGCAGATATATTGATATCCTGAAAACGCGGGAAAGCACTCGGGACATGTGTCATCTGATTACAGGGTTAACAGAATAGTTGGAGGCTAGAGAACCTAAGGGATTGCGACAGAAGACCAACTACACACGTGTGTCATTCCCCTTGCTTGATCGTTCGTTTCAGGCCAAATATCAACCATGATATGTTGAACTTCTGAGGAAGGACTGCGAGAATGCTGAGGGCTTTGTGAAACGAGGGCGAAGGTAACCAGATTTCCGAGGTGCGGTAAGACGCGCATTGTCATCTCGTAATCGATGACAGTGAAAATACTCGTACTAGTTTGGTGAGATGGTTATTGTCATCTAATGTTCTCAACAGGTTCTCTTCCGCTTTTCGGAGTTCCGGCGCACCACGACACCAGGTGGGATAGTCGACACGAAGGGATCTTCGTAGGGGTATGTAGCCGTAATTAAGTAGAGTATTCTGTTAACCTGACAGCAGTTGAATAGAGAGGAGCGGAGGAAATCTCGGATTGTGAGATGCAGCACGTCGTCTGTGGGGCAGTACGCCTCGTGCGGTGTCGTAACATCTGTTTCAGCCCGCTCGTGAAGGCGTCCATGGACACTCGAGCCAAAAGAAGGACTACTTCAGGGCAAGAGTTACGAACACGGCTGTATTCATATTTAGTCAATATCTTTCTTTTCAAGCCTGGTCGCTCATCTTCATGTGGACAGGGGAATGATTTAGGTGCACTTACCCTTGAAGAAGGTTTCTGTTCTTTTTCTCGTGTGTGAAGGCAGAGGTAGATCACTCTCGATCGGAGGGGCCGCTTGGAGAAAGAAGATGGCCTCGTGGTATCCGGCCTTCATCCAAACTCCAAATTGCCTCATATCATAATGCTAAAAGTACATAGATCAAAGAAGGACTCTAATAAAATCCGTACGGTCTGGGGGAAAAACATGTTTGTCCAGGCCGCGTCGTATAGTCGTAAGATACTGATGGCCGTCCGTGCTTTCATTACAGCTAGTTGCTGCTACCTCCTGTTAGTCGTTCTTCAGAATATGACGGTGTCAAAGCAAATCTACGATTCACAAGTAGCCTAGCAGATATCGACATCATGCAGGATGGATTGAGAAATCAGGAAGAAGGTGATAAATTGTACGGAAAGCGAACGATTTACCGGTGAGATATTAGCAACGTAGGTTGCGTGGTTATTCGTGCTTTACTTGAAGTCTTCCTCAGTAAATCTAAGGATAATCGGGGTGAAGTTGCAACAGGATTGCGTTGAGTACGCTCGCAATGCTTTCACTATACTCCTATGGTTCCCTGGAGTCGGCGCCGCAGCTTTGATATGCAAGCCAATCAATCCAATGCCAATACTGACACTTTCTCGACCTGCTTCATGTGGGCTGATTTCCGCGAGGAGAATGTGGGTAGGTTCGCCGGGCTGCCATGACAGATAACCCCGTTGACCCTTTCCTAGCCGGTTGACGATGTGTCCCTTAAGTCATTGAAAGGCCTTCCCTCGATTTGATACGCTCCAGTCGCCATAGTCGAGTACATAGTATGCGAGACGCGTTAGTCCATCGAGGTAGGAAGGTTCAAAATATCCGTGCGCCGGATGGGGTTGATGTAAAAAGAGGGATCAGCGAAAGCCCTCTACTTCGGGTGATCATAGACTTGCACCACTGTATTTTTTACGGTCGGGTATTCGTTAAGATATGAAAGCTCCCACGATTAATATTGCTCGATGCCAGAATTGTTTGCGACGCGAGGAATGCTGGCAATGAGGCTGAAAGGGACATCTTTTGGCCTTTCTTTGGGTGCCACGATATCAGAAATAAAATTACAAGGTACAATACAAACTCACAAAGCATTGTGTATTAGACTGAAAAGCGTGCAGACATCGACCGCTTTATCTGTCACCTTAATTATAGGAGTATTCTCGATCACTTCCCAGGCTTGCTATCGCTAACAGGATTCGGAACATCGAACTTCTCCCGAAACACTTCACTTTGTCGAGTGATTACTCTTTTGAGAACGCGGAGCATGGTTCGCTCGACAGCGATGTAGAGAGTTCCGTCAGTGAAGTAGTAGTTTGGGTCTTTAATGCAGACGGAGTGGCCGGCTGTCTTGGCCGTCATCACTCTTTCCTTTCTTTGGCGTGTGTAGGTCCAAGGATTTTAAGGTCTTGTCGTATGTGAGCTCTAAAGGGGGTTACGATGGCTACTCGCCCAGGGAACCATTTGCGCTCCATGCAACCAGACAGTTTGGATGGCCGAAGAGTAAACAGTATCTGCCCCTGATATCACTGATCCAGTCCCCATCTATAGCGAGGGCTGGGGTCACCTTGATGATTCTCAGACTGCTCAGCCATTAGTGTTTCAAAATCATATAAGCATTACTGACGACTCAAATACCGTAGTGAACAAAGTTGGTCCATCTCTCTAATGGCACTTTTCTCCGCCTCAGCTCTCTAACTCCCATTACCAAAGCTTTTGCCGCATCCCTACAGTCCACTCCCTCTGGTCCGTTCCTGAACATATACTTGTAGAACTCCTGAGCCATAACCGGCCCATCTCGATCATCCATTGCCCACATAGTTCCAACCACACTCCGAAATCCAGCAAATAGAGTGCCTGCTGCGAGGTTGATTGCTTCATCCGGCATAGTCTTTTCTCCGGCAGCAGAATGACAGGCTGATAGGACCGCAAGTTCGGCTTGTGGAAGGCCACTGCGAATGATATCAAGGACAGTGAGTGGTGCATCAAGCGTTCCGATAGAAAAGTGAGACTGGAACGGCTCCGTCGGGTGCTGATGGCCATGACACGAAAAGTGGATCCAAGCTGTGTCCTTCAAATGTGCCAACACATTGTCCTTTGTACAAGCTTCTCCTTCAATAACTGTGATCTGTGCTTGTAGCTTGCGGATCAAGCCCACTTCAGCTCCAACATTTTCCAATGTCCTCTGTTCCTCTGCCATTGCTTGAGCCACAACCAACATATGCGGGCCAGATGTGTCCTTGGTTGGCTGATAGCCAACACGAGACTTTATGAGGCTTGAAAGAGTGGGTGTATAGGAGGAGATAAAGCGATCAGAAAGATATTGTTTTCCTGGCTTATTAGGTCCAGCGGCATGAAGTGGGAGCCATCAGGCCACCGATGTCGGCATCCACCAAATGCGGGACCCGGCTGGGAGATGGAGTTTACTCTCCAGTTGAAGCACAATAGGTGCAACAATCATTGCCCACAGGTCTCGAAAAATCCCAATAAGATTTTGGTCACTTTTCGATTCTTCAAGACCGCCTGTGGTGCTTTCAATCAGCTCCTTTGCCAGTGCGATGACAACAGACGGTGTTGCTTCAGGAAGGGGTACAAGGAGGGGGTCTCCAGCAGCTGTGATTATCATAGCAAAGGAATCATATTCACTGATGTTGACAAGTATCACTGGCCCATCCACTGCTGCATTCTGTAATGTGGTGAAAGGAGGAACTCCGAGGAAATTCTCAAAGCCCTTTAATTGACGAATGTCCTTGACAGCATTATTCCAGTCGGCTGCCAACCTTTGACACCTAAGTAGAGCGATTAAATTAGACAGAAGATTTATACTGCAGCACAAGTAAGTGACCATCACCTTGCGCCCTCACATCTCGGAAAGGGAAAGTAAAGGACTCCTCTAGCGCAGTGCTGAGCTCACGGAACCGGTTGGCCAATCCCTCATCCAGGACCTCAAGACCATTGAGAGCCGCCCGATAACCGCCCAACTGGGTGAACAAAAGTGCTCTTCCCCTTTCCGCAATCTCTACTGCCCTCCTAAGTTGATTTTTCCCAATTGCATATGAGACAGCATCTCCAGTCACATCCATCCCCTGGCTGTTGACCTGAACCATATGCGAATGCGCATCGTGAATGCTAGATGCAGCAAAGAGCAAGGTACGATCAAGGAGGTCCATGTATGCATTGTATGCTGCTTCAAGTGAATCCAAGCTGTTTTGGCGAGCTACAATGATCCAATTGTGTGCTGACCTGAGACGATTGGACAATGGGGAGAGTGTGTGACCCACAGCATCAATATGATACTGGACACTGTCCTTGAGATCGGCCATGTTGCCTGTTCGGTTAAACCGTGTACTCAATACATTGCCAAGGTTGCTGAGGGTTGCTGAGCGGCTTGGGTGATCAAATGGAGACAGAAGGAGATCTTCTTGGTGATAATGAATGCTCTCCTCGAGATCGACCATGTTTCCAATCTGTTCAAACCGTATACTCAATGCATATCCGAGGTTATTTAGGACTACTGGACGGCCTGAGTGGTCAATTGGGCACAGGGACAGGGCTTCCTGTAGATGGTGGATGCTCTCCTCGAGATCGACCATGTTGCCTGTCCGGTCAAACCGTGTACTCAAGATATCGCCGAGGCTGTTAAGAGCTAGGTAGCGGTGCGGGTGACCAAGTGGATGGAGGGACAGGGATTCCCGGAGATGGTGGATGCTCTCCTCAAGGTCGGCCATGTTGCCTGTCCGGTCAAACCGTGTACTCAAGGTATCGCCAAGGCAGTTAAGGGCTAGGTGGCGGTGCGAGTGACCAAGTGGATGGAGGGACAGAGATTCCCGGAGGTGGTGGATGCTCTCCTCGAGATCAGTGATGTTCCCTGTCTGGTCAAACCGTTTATTCAATCCGTTACCAAGGTTGGTGAGAATTATTAAACGGCGCAGGTGACCACGTGGATGGAAAGACAGCGCTTCCTGGTGGTGGTTGATGCTCTCTTCGAGATTGGTCGTGTCGCCTGTCCGTTCAAAGCGTTTCCTTAGAGCAGTTCCAAGGTTGTTAAGCGTGACTGAGCGGTCCGGGTGGCCAACTGGGCGGAGAATTAAGGCCTCTCGGTGATGGCGAATGCTCTCTTCAATATCGGCCATGTTGCCCAATAGCCCAAATCGCCTCCACAATCTATTTCCAAGGTTACTGAGCGTCGTTGAGCGGCCCGGGTGGCCAATCGGACAGAGGAGGAGATCTTCCTGGTGATGACGGATGCTCTCTTCGAGATCGGCAATGTCGCCCACCATGTTAAAGCGCATACTCAATGCTTTGCCGAGGTTGTTGAGAGCTGCTAAACGATTCGGGTGGCCAATTTGACAGCAGAGGAGGTCTTCCTTAAGGTGGTGGACGCTCTCCTCAAGATCAGACATGTTGCCAATTCGGTCAAACCTAATGCACAACGCAACGCCAAGGTTGCCGAGGATTTCTGAGCGATACGGGTGACCAGATGGAGAAAGAGCCAAGGTTTCCTGGAGATAGTGAACGCTCTCCTCAAGATCGGCCATATCGCCTATCAGTTCAAACCAAGTATTAAATCTATTTGCAAGGCTGCTAAGAGTTGCAGAGCGATCCGGGTGACCAATCGGACACAGGAGAAGATGTTCCTGGTGATGGCGGATGCTTGCTTCAAGATCGGCCATATTTCCAATCGCCTCAAACCGCATACCCAAACTATTGGCTAGGTTGTTGAGAGTTACTGGCCGGCTCAGGTGACCAGTTATATGGAGGGACAGTGCTTCCTGGTAGTGAAGAATGCTCTTCTCGAGATCGGCCGTATTTCCTGTCTGACCAAACCGGGTATTCAACCTATTACCAAGGCCGATGAGAGCTGCTAAGCGGCCGGGGTTACCAATCGGAGAGATGAGGAGATCTTCCTGGTGATGGTGGATGCTCTCTTCGAGATCGGCGATGTTACCCATCCTATCGAACCGGATACCCAATGCTTTTCCGAGGGCGTCGAGAGCTTCTGAGCGGCCCCGTTGTCCAACCGGAGTGAGGAGGAGACCTTCTCGGAGATGGTCGATACTCTTCTCGAGATCTGCCACATTTCCTGTTTGTGTAAACCGTGTACTCAATGCATTACCAAGGTTGCTGAGAGTTATTGGGCGGCCGGGGTGGCCAGTTGGACAAATAAGGAGATCTTCCTGGTGAAGGTGAATGCTCTCCTCTAGATCGGCTATGTTACCGGTCTGCTTAAACCGTGTAATTAACATTTTACCAAGGTCGTTGAGGGTTGCTGAGCGGCCCGAGTAACCAATTGGATGGAGAGACAGAACTACCATAAGGTAACGGATGCCCTCCTCGAGATCAGTAAGGTCGCCTCTTTGGTCAAAGCGTTTACCTAATGCATTGCCGAGGTTATGGAGCGTGATCGAGCGGCCCGGGTGGTCAATTGGACCGAGGAGCAGGGCTTCTTGGAGATGGTGGACGCTCTTCTCGAGATCGTCCATGCTGCCTGTGTGATCAAACCGTGTACTCAATGCATTGGCAAGATTGTTTACGTTTATTAAACAGCTCGGATGTCCAATTGGATGCAGGGACAGCGCTTCCTGGAGATGATGAATGCTCTCCTCCAGATCGGCTCTGTTACCGGCCTGGCCGAACCGTGTACTCAACACTTTACCGAGATTATTGAGAGTCGCTGAGCGACCCGGGTGACCAACTGGACAGAGAAGGAGATCTTCTTGGTGATATTGGATGCTCTTCGTGAGGTCAGCTATGCTACCCATCCAGTCAAAACGATCACTGAATGTAACACCAAGGTTATTAAGAGTTGCTGAGCGGCCTGGGTGACCAATCGGACGGAGGGAAAGAGCTTCCTGGTTCTGACGGATGCTTTCCTCGAGATCGGCTATGTCGCCTAGCCGGTCAAACCTATCGCTCAAGGCAACACCGAGTTTGCTAAGAGTTTTTGAGCGGCTTTGGTGACTGATCTGAAGGAGGGACAGGGCAGCCCGGTGATGGTGAATGCTTTCCTCGAGATCGGCAATGCCGCCCTTCCGATTAAACCGTCTAATCGATACATCTCCGAGGTAGTTGTGAACGTATGCCTTTAGACTTTGTAGCACAAGGACCGGATAAAATCTGACTTCGTTAGCCTTAATGACCAGCCACCGAAGCCTTCCGGAGTTTGTTGCAGCCTGAGAATCCGGTCACGTAGGGAGAGGTATCAGACTAAACGATCCATAGAACCAAAGATGCGACACGTACCTCGTCGGAGTTTGCCTCGTCATTAGGATTTATTTTAATGCCGCGCTGTAGAGAGATCTTAGGTTCCAGAAAGTATGCGACATGATTCGAGAAGGCGTTACTCACGCTGTGCCTCACTTTTACGCTTGCGTTTGTGCTTCTCATCGCGATATGAACCTCTTCACCAGGGAATCTTATTGACTCCCCTTCAACCTGAAATGGAACACGAGTGGCCAATACATTAGCGTCATCTCAAAATCGAGCACCCCTGGCTCATACCAATGAAAGTACGTCTTCACAGGAGGGCAGATCCTTGTCATACAATTTGAAAGTTTGTTAAAAATTTAGGCTGATAAACACAGAGTTTGATATGAAGGATCGTTGGCCGTACCCGAGCTTTATCACCAGAACGGTCGCAGTCTCGGTTGCCCTGATCAAAATGCTTTTGTTTCGTAGAAGAAGTGGGCGCGCCCGATTTGTGAACACCTTCGGAAATACCTACATGGGATGCGGTTGCTTCAGCCTATGAGTGAATGTGTTATGAAATTATTAGTGCCTGTGGATGTACAGGTTCGAAAGTAGGCTCGTACTTGGTCGATAGCAGCACCTGGCATAGTGGCGAGATATGAGTACCACGCTTTATGACTGGGATATATTGGAAAGCTTTTCTATAACGGGGGGTGGTGAGTGGGGCGAGTGATGGGTGTGGTTTGAGTGCGAGAGGTTCGGGGCACAGACCGCAGTCATAGCTCAACACGTGTCATGTGCCAGGTACACTTCTTAACGCTTTCCTCGCGCATATTGTTGGGAGCCTCCGCTTGATATAACAGGATGTTAGAGCTATAGAATTAGATAGAACTAACATTTTCCGATCTTGAAGAAGACGATATCCATAAATCGCGTGACGGCGACAGGTCACAATCGCAATCCAAAGAGTTATGAGCTACTCCCTTGCGAGGCGTGACATGTTATTGGGAAGAAACAGACACCGACGATGTATATTGCTACGGTAGATGTCCGACGGTAACATCCAATAGTTAGGTCATGGAGACAGAGCGATGAGATCGACATTCTTTTAGAATACAAGACGAGCTCCAGCATAGATACCGCCTACTAGTAGAATGACGAGAAGGACACGAATACCGCCTAGAGTGATGAGGAGGACAGCCATCATGGGAGTGGATTGCATGGAATCATGAGGTGGGTTAACATAACCTGCGCCCAAACGTTGCAAAGCTATATCCAAATGCATGTCAGTAAGTTGTAGTAAGTAGCATATGGTTATGATTAAGAGTAGACCCCAAGAAAGAATCGTTATTCACGCAAAGCGCCTGTTGTACTGCTGGCCATAGATTCTGCGACGTTGACCGCAGATGCAGCTTCAGAAGTCGCGACAGTGTAAACTCTTCCCATGAATAAGGTAACATATGTGGCTCCAGCGCCCGCAGGTGTGACGGCCGCACCCCCAGCAGACGTGACGACTATAATAGCTTTGACCTCCCAAAGTTAAAGGTGCGAGAGAGTACATATTAACGAGCGGCTTCTATCCAGGAAAGCTAGAAGGCTCACAAGTAACTGTTAAATATACGCCAGCGGCTGCACTAGTGGCATCACTAATTACCGAGCCAGCAACTTCATAGGTGGCATTCCCAGCCATTGAACCAGCTATACTCCTTGCATCGTTATCTACCCAAATATCTTCTGAAGTAAGCGTGCTAAAGACAACAACGGCGTCTGATGCGATCGTGCTGAAGGCACCGACAGCTCGATGTGATCGAATCAATTGCATCTCCGGCTGGTGCGGAAGCAGGTGAAGCCAAAGAGTACGTGTATTATTAAACTATAGGTTAGTCGAAAAATCATATCATTACTTGCAGACAGAAAATGACGCTAGAGCCAATGCAAGACCGACGATAGAGAAGCGTGTAATTACTTATAGCTGTAAGGTAGGTTCAATAGGAGTGTGAGAGACAGAAAAAGTAACTTACACGTCGACTTCTAATAAGAGCAGAGATAGTAGGGTTTCACAGAAGAAATCCCCGTACGCCCAACAACACCTTCGCAGCGAGACAGAGGGTCATCATTGGCGACCGTCCCATACAAGACCTTTATTCGTCCTGACTATGCAGGCCAGTAGTAAACTGTGATTTACACACTGCACATTCGCTCTTCGCGGTGAGTGACGGGCACCAAGGCCCGTCTCCACCGTCGGGTCCACAGGCCAATGAGACATTTTGTGGATGCTTTGCAGCGATGGCGATGCCCATAAATTCCCATACTAGTAGACCCAATCATAATCCTCGGGATCTGAGAATGCTAGCTCAAGGATGAGCTAAACGACAGCATAGAAGAAACATAAGGAGGAGAAAGCAAGCTTCAAAACAGCCGGTCCATGTCAAATTCCCAGAGTTAGGCATTGGCGACGGTCCCTAAAGATTGGACAGTGTGAGGAGTGCGTACAACAATCTGGGATTCGATATTCTAGTTACAGTATGCCGGTTTTATTTGGCTAGCACAAGGCAGTCCCTCACAGGCAAGGACCAGCGCGTTGGTGCATGTAATTTGCTAACAGGGCCTACTTAGATAGCTGCCTATATTCTACAAAATTCGACATACCACTGCTTTCAAGGGCACGGCTGCAAGATCCGACGTGAGAGGTTTGATGAATACAAGAAAGGGACCGAAACAGTGCGCGAGCATATCATGGAGCCCAATGACTAGTTAATATCTACATAATTGGTGAGGAAGACGAAGAGCCTTCCGGAGCAAGAGGTTTATTAACACGCCTCTTAGAAGCTTAGAATGCCACCCTCGCAGGGCCAACTCACCCAAGAAATTGGCTGAGGCTAACCCCCAATTCGATCTCAGTGGCTTGAATTGTTTCCCATACGTCACTGACCAAAGCGTATTGGTATAGGCGATGGGCTACTTGAGGTGTGCAGACGCTGCCTCCAATATGATATGATCGAGGTCTCCAATTGACGAAACGCAGCTCGGGGCAGGTCGTTGCAATGGTCTACACCATACCCAGCGGTGGTTCGGCGTCGAGATCACGATGAGCAGCAATATCGATATCCTGAAGATGCGAAAAAGCGCTGAGGACACGTGTCATCTGGCGGCAGGATTAATGAAAAAAGAATTTAGGATTAGAGAACATGAGGGATTGCGAGGGGAGGTCAAGTACTCACTTCCATATCATTCCCTTTGCTCAGTCGCCCGTTTTCAGGCCAAATTTCAACTGTGATATGCTGAGTGCATGGAGAATAGATGTGGAGGGTCGCGAGAATGCTGAGGGCTTCGTGGAACGTAATCGCGGATCTTATTCCACGAAGGGCGAAGGTAGCGAGGTTTTTGAGGTGCGGCAAGACACGCATTGTCATCTCGTAATCGACAAGAGTGAACGCCCAGAAAAGGCTCCTAAACACCCGTACCAGCTTGGCGAGATGGTTACTGCCTTCCAACGTTCTCAACAGATTTCTCTTCCGCTTTCGGAGTTCCGGCGCACTACAAACTTCGTTGGGATAGTCAACACGATCTAGTGCGAAGGGATCTTCGTAGAGGTATGTGACGGCAATCGAGTAGAGGTTTCTGTCGACCCGGCAGCAGTTGGATAGAGAAGCGCGAGAGCAATATCGTAGTATGAGATCCAGCACTTCGTTTGGTAACATACGTGCAGGAGCGCGCTTCGAGAGGTGTTGGGCAATCCATTTAGGCATGGCCCTATGAACGACTGTGGACGCTGGAACCTAAGGAAGCAGCCTCTAAGTAAGCAGATGTGCCATGACGGCGTGCAGATAAGGAAGATAATCTTACCCGACGATTTGCATCTCGAGTCCAGTTGTTCCATGCCTTACACAGGAGCATGGGTGTTGTGGCAGTGATACTATCTCAATACGAGGGACATAAACAAGGTCGAAGTTAGCATGGTTATATCCTATTTCAACAGGCCCTAGGCCCTGCGACTAACGCGTGTAGCGTGTACCCACCCTTGGGGATAGATTGGTTCCAGGGTCCTGGTCCAACATTTGTGGCGCTTCGGCATGGACCGGTCACCTCGTTGCCTCGATGAAAACTCTGGTGCTTACTATCCCTTGATCTTTCTGTCATACTAGAGTCACAGTCTCGGTCTCATGGTTGTGATGGTGCTGGTGCGTCACAAAGCTCACGGACTTGCACCAGACGTTTTCCTTTCGCTCAGGCTCTGGCGATTCAAGTAGCCCTAAATATTTTTTGTCCCCTGTCCATTGTTTCGGACTTCTATCGGGTCACATTTTGACTCACGACCAATACCGACCTAGCTTCTGAAGCATCCGAAACGTAAGTATATATACGGGAAAGATGCAAGGTTGTCGCTACTACCCCTAGGTTGTTCCGACGTGTGCTTGTTAGTTGGAATGGGGAGGAGTCCGGAGATCATTTGGTCTCATGAAGATAACTGGGTGCTAGTAACAGCCAACAACGCATGATGAATCAGACAAAAAGTGGTATAAAATCTGGAGAACAAAGGACTCACAATTACGGATCCGGTTGCAAAATCCTTCATGGTAGCATTGAAGCTGTCCTCTGACGCTCGTGGAAAGAGTGGGAGTCGTGCTGCTACTGGTCTGCGGTGGCTACTCACGCATGCTATTCCGCGCCAGAGTCGACCTCATCCCAGTCACTACTATGGCTTTGATAAGTCCGCAACATCCTGACGCGATAATTCATGGACACCATGTTCTATTCCATCCATCGAGGGAACTTGGATGAGCCCGGGGGTCTCTCGTTCCAGCTGAGATGGCCTTTTTCACTGTCGGTTCATCAATTGATGATGTGCAGCCTGAGTCCTTAGAATGTCTGTTCATGATCGTATGTATTCCAATCGACGATGGAGAGGGCGTAATAGCCGAGCCGCGCCAGTCCTTCGAGGTTGGGACTAGTGTTCAGGGCGTCCGTGAGGGAAAGATCGGTGAACGCCTTTCACCTCGTATGATTGTACACTTGCACCATCGTATTATCTGAGCTTAAGTATTCATTCAAGCAAGGGGGCGCCCATGCTTCTTACATGAGCTGCGTAAGACCATTGTTTCCGGGTCCAATAACAGCGCGTTGCGTCTATAGGATGCCAGCACGGAGCATCCATACGAGACATTCTGAATGGCCATACCAATCTGTAAGCTGCCTAGTTGAATATTTTGATTAAAGACCATCGTCAATGAGATGCAAGTACAGGAGCGCTTATGGGAGAAGCTCCGACAGGCCTACCCTTGACATCACCTACCTCCTGATGGAAAGACTATTGTCTGCGGGTCCGATGATAGCCAGCAAGAGGTTATTGTCGGTCACTAATGGACTTATGGGGGAGACAGCTCACTAGCAACACTAATTTGCACTGAAGATGTGTGCTCGCGGCGAAAGCCGGTATCACAAACGCCACCAGCCAACCGAGCCACCAGCTCAACTACATAACTCGATAAGAACAAAGGCCCAAACCATCCTCACTTTGCTCCCACTCCCACAGATGTCCACATTAAATGTTCTTTTCCTAGTGGTTATCACCAATCACCCCCAGTCACTCGTGATTCCCGTTTTCCCTTGGTATGTACCCCTCTTAAGTTAGGGATGGCTTCTAGAGGTAGATTCGGCAAGGCGAAAGTTCACTGACTCTACTTCTCTTCCTATGCCCTTCCGCTTGGAGGCGAAGATTTCTCGCTCCTAATCGGGGTTGCACTGTCCTTAACTGGTTGGTACATGAATATAAATGCATTCTACAAGTCCACAACTGTGTGCTAAACATCTGCTTCGAATGGATATTGAAATGGCGGAGGTGGCTGGGCCTCCTCTCCACTCCAAGCCATGAGATCACCGCCAGCAGGCATTGTCCCAACGCCCATGCCATCCTGCTGTCCTCCAACATTATTCTTTGGTGCGATCCATTCTATCGGCTCGCTTGGAGTCTTGTCTACGAGCATCAGGATCCCACCACCGTTCGCGTACCGCTGCGCCGTTTTCTTGCTCACTGATGATGCTTGGTTGGAGGCAGAGACTAGGACAGAGACGGCGCGAACCGGCTGGAATCGGCAATCGGGCGGGAAGCCAATATGAACGAGTTGGGCCGGTGTTACGCGAGAGAGGTTAGTCAATTTCTCCGAGGACGGCTCACGCTTGCGAGCACTAGGCTTTGTCGTGGGCGTGGTTCCGTCCGCGGCAGGAGCAGTGCCAGCCTCGGCTGGCTTTAGTGTTGATGACGAAGGCTCAGTGTCGTCGAGCTTCATCGTAACATCCTCTTCTTTTTTGTCATCGGCCTTAACTGGCTGCTTCTCGTCCTAAACCAGATTCAGCGTCAATGAAGATGTATCAGGAATATCAACTGTGGAGCGGCATACCTCTTCCATAGCCACGCCCTCTTCTGCTGCTTTTGCCTTCTCTTTCTCCTTCTCACGCTGCTTCGCCTTGGCTGTTGTAGACAAGACGGCAGTCTCAACCTTTTGAACCACCTCCTTTGTCGGGGGTTTAGTTGGCGAAGGATAGGCAAACAGACTGGGCCTAGCATTCGAGACAAACTCAAACGCGGGAGTCTAGATAGATTCAAAACAGACATCAGCGGAATGAACGTGGAGATATCGAAATGAAACAACATGAACATACTTGCAGTGTCTCTGTCAACCCGATGATCGCGGTCGGCTCGAACGCTAAGCTCGCACAGAGAGCCAGCGGGTACCAGTACCAGAACTGACAAAACAGTGCCATACCAACGATCGCGCTCATGTTCTTGCTCCCCGCCCGACTCTGTAGAGAGATTGTGACGTTCCGTCCACCAGCATCGATGAAGCCTTGCGCAACAGCAGCGCCGAACCGTGCCATGGGATCCTCGTGTTTATCCACAGTGATCTTGGCGAAGCTCGCTCGTGTTGGTGCGACTGATGGCGATCCCGCCTCCGTTTGTTGTAGGAGAATCATTGAGAGTGCGATCAGGGCGCCTTGCCTGACAAAGTCCACAGGATCCTTTGTCATAGGTTCCAATAACCCGATGGCGTCCTGAGACCCAGTACCAGCACACGAGAGGCCAAGAGCAAGGGTGGCGCCACACCTGACGTGTGGATTATAACTCTCAGATAAGAGTTGCACGAGGCGTGGGACTTGATTGGGGTTCTTGAAGAGTAGGAAGGCGAGAGAGGTGACAGCGGCACGACGGACATCATCCGAGGTATCGGAAACGGCGATATGGAGCAACTTCTTCACGGCGCCATTGTCAGCCGTACCGGCGTACGCGAGTGCTAGTGTATATACACCACCGTATCGGAGGATGGAATCCTATCCAGGGAGTGTCAGCGATGCCACTAAGGCAGATGTATACTAATGGCCTACCTTATCGGCCAATAGCTTCTCGATGATGTTGTCCGCCTCCTCCTGTCGGCCATAGTAGATGAAGGCCACACCCATGGCCAGACCACGGATGATTTTCTCATGCTGCGTCTCCCGAGCATACTGCAGCATCTCGTCCACACATCGCTCGGAGCCAGTACCAAGCATGACCAATCCCATAGCGTAGCCAGAAGCCTCTCCTGCGATGGCACTATCTGTAAACAGTGTTGAACGCAAGTCCTCATAGGCGTCTAATCCCAGGACGTAACGTTATGAGATGCTGCGCCATAACGCTCGACGATGAGGTCTGTGCATACCTGCGTTTCCGCCTGCCATCCCAGCCACGCCCAAGCCGAGGGCTGCACCATGTTGGACAACTTCCGATGTCGCCTCCTTCAGTTTCTCCCTCAAATAGCCCAACACATCCTTTCCGCGCCCCGAGTTTATCAATCCTAGAGCATATAGCGCACCACCCTCCGAGTACGGTCCACTACCGGTGTCCCCGGTAGCATTTGGTAGGTAAGGGCCCAATAACTTCATTGCCTCCCAAGTGTTTCCCTTATTGATCACACCGAGCGACGCTGTTACAGAGAACTTCCCCCAGTTGGACGCCCGCCCGAGCCAATCCAAATTTTCTCTCAAGAAGACGTCTGAGGCAGTACCACAATGCATGAACGCATTCTGGAGGGTTAAGGCGGTATGGTAGATCGAGGATCGACCGTCCAACGCCTCTTTGGAGTTTTTGAGAATGAGCTCGTCGGTGTGGTTGTTCCGGATGAGGAAGTCGAGGTACAATCTGATCGTCTCTTCGCCCGATAAGATCTGGCGAAGCTTCGTGTAGGATTCTTTCTGTGAGTCAGAATCACCTTCAGGCAGGCCTGAGCGGATGGTTTCAATATAATCCTGCGTTCCACCCTCCACAAGGTCAAAAGCAATTTGGTACGCCAAGAGGTGTTGCTCGGAAGCGTGGGACGACGAGTCGGAGATGAGTGATGTGAGGAAGGAAAGGGTAAGTGAGGGCGATGACAAAGTGACGTGAAGCCGCGTTAGGGAGTATATGTGTGGGCTTTGTGAGGTGGGTGGTGGAAACAGCGGGATGACGTGATGAAGAACCTAGAAAGTATTATATCAGCTTGAGAGAAGCTTTACACTAGCTACTGAATCTGGTTTACCTTATCCCTGTACGCAAGCTTAAAACCCGAGTCGAGGACCCTGTCAATCACATATGAAAGCAATTGCGTGTCTTTCGTCAACTCGAAGATTCGGGTGACGATGTCAAGTCGCGCACTCTCAAGAGCAATACCAAGGGCCTGTGAGTTCACAGAGGTTAGCTGGTTCTTCGTTGCGGCAATACTAATTAAATCGGGCGAAGGCGTACCTGACGGTGCTCCCCATCTGCAATACACCTCGTGAAGATATCTTCAATGATATCTTGCAAGCGTGTATCGACCTTTTCAGCAGCATTACCGTCTTCCTCGGCAGTTTTGAGCTCGATATATTTGTCAATAGCTTTGGCTGTATGGGGTGACGCGTCGTTAGCCCATCATCCTGCTTTCCACTGGCCATGAGTACTCACACACAATAGTCTCAATGTATTCCTCTGCTCCTTCTTGAGTCGTCTCGACCTGGAAAGCCTTCCCGGCTCGTAACGCGAACGATAGGGCCTCGTCATATTGACCGAGGTAATAGAACACCTTGCTTAAGACCAAAGCTGAGAGCTCCTTTGCTTCCTTCGGGAACGTTGCACTCTCGTATAACTCCTCTCTAGTGGGTCCAGCAACCATGTTAAAGCTATCTTGACGCGTCTCGGTGCTACTACTAAGCTCACATTGGTGGGATGAATTCTGAGATTTCAGCCCAGAACTGGGGGACGAGCGTGTTCAACGATTTAAGAGCATACTGCTGTACTGCCACGTCAGGCTCTGAGAGCAATGACAGCACTCCAGCAGCAGATGTTCTTGGTGGGGGGGCCATAGCGGTGAGGTATGAAGGATTAGGTCTAGTCGAGACTCCAAGGGGACGACGCGTCAGCCTCGCATCGAATACCACATCACGAACAAATGTCACACCCACTCTCTGATCTGCACAGTAACATTCACCCACAACTTCTGTAGTCCCTTCTGCACCCCCAGTGAACGAGACGTCTACCAAAAACTGTGGCCATCATAGGAGAACCAACCGGTTGTTCAAGTTACTTACATTAAAGATCGACGCGGCTAAGCATAGTGGGAATAGCCCCTATCCGCCCTCAGGATGTCCTTTTGGAAGGTCCGGTGTTACATATCAGCTTCGGTACAATACCAAACTCAGAAGCCTCTTCTCATTTTAGAGTCCGATCAGCTACATTATGGGATCTAGCCAGAGCGGTCCGAAGATAACGGCACAAGATAGAGCAGTTGTCGAGTAAGCCAGTTGTTCTACAATCTAACGTCCAGTGCATCATCCTTAGTGTTTCTGAGTATGAAGCTTCAGAGAGATAAGCTGAAGCAGTATCAGAAGAAGGTCAGTGACGAGAAAAACTCCTATGCCAATCGATGTTACGTATGCTGAATGATCTCATACTTGTTCCAGATACAGACCATATTGAATCAGGAACACGTCATCGCAGTAGATGCACTTAGATCAGGAAATGAAGCGCGAGCTCTGACTGCACTCCGTCGGCGGAAGTACCAAGAAGGGTTACTCCAGAAGACGGACGGCCAATTGGAAGTTTTAGAGAATCTCGTAAGTTCAGAGTACTGCATTAAACGCGAGAACTCCCAATAATCGAGGTCATTTTCTCAAGGTTTCTTCCGTCGAGTTTGCCCTCATTGAAAAGGATGTTATGTTTGGGCTGAAGCAAGGGAACGAAGTCCTGAAACAGATTCACTCTGAGATGGATATCGAGAGCGTTCAAAAGCTCATGAGTGATACCGCTGAAGCTATCCAATACCAACGAGAGATTGGTGAGGCACTCATGAGTACTATGACCGCGGAGGAGGAAGAGTCCGTTCAAAAAGAACTCGCCGAGCTTCAGGCCGAAGCACTACCCGTAAGTCATATAAGGGACGCATCTCCTACCCCTTAAGCTATACTCATAGCCCGAATTGTTATGCAATTAGCCTGTGCCCGAAGTGCCGCGTGTCGACCTTCCAAATGTCCCGGCCGCGGAACCCGTGACTGAACGTAAGCCCTCGTCAACAACTTTCCGTGTTATGCACTCTAACCTTTATACCTCAATGTAGCCGAAGGGGACTGGAGGATTGAAACAACACCAACAACTACACGTGGCAAGGTAGCCATAGAAGCATAATGCCTCGTTCCTTTCCACCAACCTTTGCATCCTATCTACATCGGTCTCCGCGCAGTTCAGGTTCAGGTTTAAACGTTGCTCTATGTCAAGTGAGAGGGTTTCGTGTGACCGACAATAGTTCTATAACGAGTTTCTAAAGATCTTGCTGTTAATGCGATCTATATCAATCGACCGCATGTCTGAGAGAACGGATATGACCCTGAGCATGAGATCATCACACGGCGTGAAACCCGGCCATGTCCTAAGCGCGCGTACACAGCGTATACATGAGCTCAGGACCCAGCTCTCCCGTCCCAAACTTCTCCAACCTTGAAAACAGTGATAGTATCGGTCGTGAAACTTCGGTCTCTAGGGCGAGCTCGTCCCGATCTTCCGACACTGCTCCTAACCACATTCCTTCCGCCACTGAGCAGAACGTTACCAATACCAGAGCCAGTTCACCAGCTTCGGTTCACGTCGCAACTATGTTGGAAGATGATATCAATACCAGGGCTAGCTCTCCGGCGTCCGTCCACACCCCAGCTCCAAAAGCCGACTCTCCACAATTGGCGCCGACCGGAGTATCGAGGCATCCAAGGTGGTCAAAGCTCAATACCGCCTCAATCCAGGTTAGTATTAATGCCGGGTGGCATGTCTGTGAAAGCTGACCATCATCCACTAGATTGAGAAAACCTTGTACGAAATCCCACTACACCTTTTAATGGACTCGGAATACTTCAAAGAGCGCCTCGTCGAGAAAGGAGATGGTCTCATTGTAATAGGAGATATATCGGTGTTTGAGATGGATGCGCTTCTTAGCATCCTTGACGCCCGGTAAGTCGAGCCCTTTCGTTGCTTGCGTGTACCTACCCTTCCGGTGACCAAACTATCCCTTCTAGAGTCGTCGAAAGTAATGCGCTCACGAGTTTGGCATACGATCACTGGGCAGCGATTCTACGACTTGCCTCCCTCTGGCACTTTAGCGTCGTTCGATCCCTCGCGATGGAAAAGTTCAATACCCATTTTCTCGATCGCGATCCGCTAGAACGCCTGGAGCTCGCTCTCCGTTGTCAGGTCAAACAATGGATCCATCCGATCTATGTCCAGCTCTGTGAGCGCACAGAGAGTATCTCTGCAGATGAAGCCGAGCGACTTGGCGTTGCTCGGTTTGCCGCGATAATCGGAATCCGGGAGAAGGTCCTGCGCTCGAAGGTACCAGACTCGGAATCGTGTTCGGCATTAGCCACGACTGGCTCTCAAGTACATTTGGTGGTCACCGGGGGTGGGAATTGTTCTGGGTGCGGGCAGCAATTGCACAAGGTCTGGGTACACAAGGCGCATGGGCATCCGTTAGTTGCGGATACCTGCGCCGGAGTCGCTCGGAGTGGGGCCGCCATGGCCACTCTCTCTACGAAAGTCACCATCAATGTTTCGGCTTTAGTCAATGCAGCGGTGGAATTGCGCGTTCCGTTTTAAATCGACAGCTCCTGTTATCTCCAACTCTTTCTTATCACGTTGTACACTTCCCTTCCTTAAGCTTAATCATGCTACTGCTTGGTTTCCTATTCGCAACGTTTGGAATGAAACCAGACTCACAGGGATATCGGAACTGCAAAGTCAAAGCTGTTCCGAGCCATTCGGCGGTGTTTATCAATAGTGCGACATTGCCTTCTGGATGTGCGTTGGTGCCACGCCTCATCATTGACCGCGTGATTGGGGCTACTGGCTTACGTTCCACTTCACACCATGGCACGCACTCCAGGACATGTGTACGATGCGACTTTGATTCTCTCCCCGATCAAGCGATTTTCAGGGTTTTTTATTCCTCAATTTCTAACACGTGTCAATGATAAGGTTGATTGAGTATAAAGCTTGTAGTGCGATGCTCGGTGAAGTCGTGACTATGCTCACTCATCTCTGCTCTATCCACAACACATGAATTCCACGCCAAGCTCTCCCGTTTTGATTCATTCCAATCAGCCATCGGACCATCCCACCTCACTCCCACAAGCTTCCTCATCGGATAAAAACAACCACAACACGTCTTGTGCGCCTCTCCCCCCAAAGCTGGACGAAATCAATACCAGATCAAGCTCGCCCGTGTCGATTTCAGGTTCGGAGGCCGATTTCAGTTCATTCACTCCAATGACACTGTCGAGCCATCCCGATTGGTCAGAGCCAGAAACGGTGGTGTTACAGGTGAGCGGTTGTGATCCCCAAGTCCATCCTTCCCGCTGGACGGCGGATTAATAAGCGCGTACATGCGGGCAGGTGGAGGACATGTTGTTTCAGGTCTCTTACGAATTGTTGAAAGGCTCACCTCACTTCGAGGAGCGTCGCGGTGCAGGAAGAGACCATTCAATCGTACTAGAAGACGTGAAGGTGTTCGAGATGGAGGCGTTGCTTGCGATCCTCAGCGCGCGGTATGCGTCTGCCGGCTTTTCCCTTTCAGAATCCGTCCTGACGAACCCGGTCCCCACTGTAGCGTCATCAATAACTCAATCAACGACCTGACCTACGAGCACTGGGCCGCGATTCTACGACTATCCACCATGTGGCGCTTCTCTGCCGTGAGATCTCTCGCCATCGAGAAATTCAATTCTCACTTCAACAACCGCGATCCACTCGAACGTCTCGAGCTCGCCATACGATGCCAGGTAAAACAATGGGTCCAACCCGTATACGTCGGGCTATGCCAGAGGCCCGACAGCCTGACCGTGGCCGAGGCAGAACGACTTGGTCCCGCCCGCTTCGTCGCGATCTGTCGAATCCGAGAGCAACTCCTACGATCTCTGACGTCTACTGGAGTTTCGAGTTCAACAGCTAGCCATGTCCATACCCTTTCAGTAATAACGACCGGAAAGAAAGGCCGATGCGCAACGTGCAACCAACCTCTCATAAAGGAGGTGTGCTGGGTCCACAAGACGCATACACCTCTGATAGTGGCGGATGCGTGCGCTGGAGCCGTACTCCAAAGAGCTGATATGCCAAAGACGATCCCGGCTAATGTGTCAGCTTTGGTGACCGCGGCGGTTGAGTTGCAGGTCGCGTTTTGAAGTGATCGAATATCCTAGAATGTAATTCTCCCATCGTATCTCCTCATCTTGAATGTGTTCATGTCTGGCTAGCTCTTGTGTATGCTTTGAATCAAAAGTACTTTGAAGTCGAGCGGACTGATTGAGTCGAGTGCAAGGCCCTCAGCGTCTCAAATCCAGAACTAGGAGCAATTTGCATCCTTGCTCGACGGAAAACGCCTTTACAGCAGTCAGTGTCTGCGAAGCCACGGGACGGCATATCCTTGGCGAGAAGGATAATGCATGTATCACCACCAACCGTATCGACAAGTCGGCTTACTTAATATAGCCTCTTCCTCGAAGGTATTGTTTCGGAGCTCAGTGAGGTGCTTCAAGCGATTGCGACTTGGGATACTTTGTCGGAACAGCAATCGGCTACGGAAAGGATCGACTTTCGACAGGAGTAGAGACTACCCATCCGGGTGGAGTGGATCAAGACGACGGATTGATGAGACTTGGGACTAAAACCGGGAGCCAATGAACTGTAGGAAATTTACGTCGTATCGCGTGCTCTGCACCTCGCTCACCAAACATCTTCGAAGCCATGCGTTGCAAGTCACAATGTGAGTCTGCTAGTGCACCTTTATGGCAGCTGGGAACTGTAGCGGTTGCCCAAGTACCCATAATGACCTACCTCGACAACACGTCTTTCCCGCCCGCTCTATCGCACTGAAGAAGACTGTCGACCCGAGTGCAAACCCTCAGCGCTTAGGCCTTCAATCACGCCGGGCATCCTGCGAATGTGTTCCTGATGAACCGATTGACATCTGAAGTTGAACTCGTACAGCACCAAACCGCGTTGTTTGCAAAGAACGAATCATAATAACGAACCATAATCACTTTGTCAGGGCATCATCGACGTCAATATCAATACGGCTATGAACGTCCATTTACGAACATCACATACCATATCTGAAAGGGCGGATCACATCTTAGGCTATGACAGTTGGAGTAACGCTGGTAACAACGGGGAGACCTCCAACGCACAGTCCGGAAGTAGCCTCTTGATCTCTTCCATCGCCGCAAGGTCCAGGCCAGTGATATTGCGAAGTACCAGGCGTGTCAATGGTGTCGGAGAATCTCCTGCGGAGCGAGGGACATTGCCGCTTCCATCGGGCAGCTGAGTCGGCCCATATCGCGCTCTGAACATTCGGAGGAGGGGATCTACGCTCAAGGAGGAGTCTCGAAGATCCACGCTTGTGACCTGCGGGAATGGCCAATGTAGCGTCCCATCTGCCTCCATAGGATGGGACAAGTGCTCGACAAATGACTCAACTATCGTAGGGCACCAGATTTAAACCTCCGAAAGCGCTGGGAAGTTGGAACAAAACGGAATGATTTTAGGAGGTGCGAGAGGACTGCTGTGATGAATGTTGATTTGCGTTGGGATGTGAGCTGCGGACTCCGCAACGTGTGCTACAAGAGACACCAACGGTTCGCTTGAGGTTTGCTTCTTGAGATTGATGTCTAGAGGTGAGAGTGCACCCACGGAGGCACGAAGATAGAGGGAGAAGCCTTCACGAACGGTACTCCCTGTTATTCCTAGTTTCACCCCCGAAGAAGACTTAATAATCGATCGGACGGATGGGAGCCAATTGGTGAGTGCGCCGAGGAAATCGTCTGCATCGGCCCCGTCCCAGTCAGCAACTAGAGAAGAGCAACCTGGTGCTACGATGCGAGCGAGGAGAGTTTGGGTCATCTGGCTATCGACGCCAACAATCGTGCAGCTGGTGAGATGTTTGAGTTCGACCGGGGCGACGTCCTGAGATACTACGATCCCGACATGAACTTGTTTGATTCTGAAGATGGTAAGATTCGGGCAGGATCGCAGGACCTCCATCAGCTGGAGAAGTGATGGGCCGTCGCGCTTGACGTTGATCAGTTGCAGGGATTCAAGGCCAGACAGAAGTTGGGAGTCCCAGGGTATCCAACAGCGTTCCAGTGTCAGATGACGCAGTCGTTCCGCCTTGCCTCCGAAGAGATCCATGATGACATACTGTCTGTCGGAAGGCTGCGGATTGACGCGGATACTCAAGTCCTTCAAGAGTGGGGCTGCAGCAGAGCAGAGTGGCGTAATGCGGTCCGTCCTATCGACGTTGAGGGTAGCTGAGCGCCAGCGGTACAGGTGAGCTGCAACTCTGCTGATAAAGTCGAAATTTCCACTCGTAAACTCCGGTGCCTTCGATCCTACCTCCAGTGCACAACTTTTCGACTTCTTCAGTGCTAGCGCCTGGATCGGGGCGACAAATCCTGTAAGAACAACCGCCCACAATGATGGCGAATTCTTGATGAGCGTCCCCCATCGAAACGAAACACACGCAAGATGATGCAGATCTCGGAAGTAGCGTTTCGATGCAGGCCTATCCGGTGTAAGACTGATCACTTCTAGAAGGATCTCGTCTGGTATGCGGGAGATAAGTTGAAGGGAATTGAAATGACGGCGTCGGTTGGCGACATGCTGGTTTGCGAGTTCCGAGTAGGTTTTCAAGTATTTGACTTCTGCTTCTACAAGCTGCTCGCTTGTTAACGTTGAGATGTCTCTAAGTGACCATCAGATCAGGTTCTCGTCTAACGCCCAGAATCGATTCCAACTCACAGGGACGCTAAGTCGTTTACCTCTTGACTGACGCCACTAAGGAGGCCTGCGACAGCACGATCTGTGATGGTTCGAATAGTTTGTACGGTCGTCATACGCCGGCGGCTAGAGCATGAAAAGCGAGGGTCAGAAAGTTATGAAATAGACTGGTATGTGGTACTGAGGGGAGTATAGCCTACATGAGCAGCGTTAAGTTGAGACTCTAAGGACCTATATCCGCCAACCAAGGATGTACTTAAAGCTGGTGCTTTATGGACACGATAGATGACCTCAATATGTGCTTGGCAGCGGGAGCGAGGCTCACACGGTTGAATTCCGTGCCAATCACTAAGGCTCCGCAGTGCCCACTGCAACATGCCATGCTCTTGACTACTATTGGCTGCGCTCATAAATCTACTAAATTCTGGCGCTTATAAAGGGGACAAGGGAGCTATGACTCGTGACGGACGGCGGGAGTTGCTTGTGGATTTAGACCAACATTGCTGGCAGTCGCGGCTAAAACAACGCCCTATTTAACGGACCCGACGCCTTGTAAAAACGATCATCTTTCTCCTCTCTCCCTTCTGCCCACCTGGACGCTTGCATCACCCTCCCGCATGGCCAACATAAAACTCTGGTATTTCGATTTGGGTACGGATCTTGGCGTCTGAGTGCTACTCAGTCTCGAGTCTGGGCAGAGGTCCCGATGGTTGGGTCCTCAGACCCTGGCGTCGAGTATTCTTGCCAGGCATGGAGAGAGCCTGACCGTATCCATCGTTCTGTAAGGGGCTCGAGGTCGTGCGGGATCTCAGAGAGAGGTCTCTCTCGCGCGTGGAGATGGGCCATCCACCGCGCCAACCGTCGCGTTCGAGTTTCAACCACTGCCACCCATCTCAGCGGCATGGATGCTTCTTGGCGCAGAACGCCGCCGAGTCTTGAGACTGTCCAGCGAGATCCCAGTAGTTGGGTCCTCAGATCCCGGTGTCGAGTATTCCGGCTGGGATTCGTGAGGACTCAACCGCGCTTGTCGTTCCGTAGGACGCTCGAGGTCGTGCGGGATCTCAGAGAGGGGCCTCTCTCTCTCTCGTTGAGGTAGACCATCCACCTACGCCAACCATCATTGAAGTTTGGACTGGCTCGCCAATGCAGCCTGTACTTGTTCCATCTAGTTACTGATGTTTTTCGTCTGTCAGTCACGACTCCACCCCCCCCAGGACATCTTCTTGTGGCCTCATCTGCACCGTTGACCTGCAGCATGTTTGAGTGGAGCACCATCTCGTTTCCGCGAGGCCCATCATGTGGTTGGTCGATATATGGGTGCATAAGTAATGAACGCATCGCTACACCGCCGCGCGGGAGGCAGGTTCCAAAGCCGGCAGTGGCAATAAAGCTTCGGAACTGAAGGGGAGCTAGCTAGATGTTGTTATCGCATATTATGTAATTAGATTGTCGTTACCAATATGTAATTGTAATATACGCGCCTCCTATTAAAGTCAGCCTGTGTATCCGGTGCCAGCATGATTGCGAAATGTATTCTGGGCTAAACAGAGAATCATGGATGTATCAAAGCCTAATACAAGGCGGGAAAGGACCCTAATCACAACCTAACGCTCAAAGCGAGGCTTCAATCATAATTAAGTTGCTACGGCTTAGCAATAATCCCTATGACAGGAGTAGTATATTCCTAGAAAGCAAAATATGCGACGATTCGCCATCGCAGAGGGATTTGACGAAACAAACTGTGCCTCTTCGGGAGATGGATAACTCTCCCGCTGACCGAAGTAGTCTTGCATCCCTTCGACGTTGATAGAGATTGGTGAACTGTGCGAGGTTGTACCTTTTCCACTTCAGGACTTCAAGTCACGTAGGTACATGCACAAGACAGACCGTCTCGCCTAGTGTTGCCGCCAGCTGTAGCTAGCTGTTAGCTCGGCTGGGCTGAGCTGAGCTGTAGTGTTGCCGCGAGCCCGAGCCCAACTCGGCGGCTCGCTCGCCTCGCCTTGGGATAAGGGCACGTGCGAGCCCGAGTGAAGACGAGTTGCCTTGTTAGCTCGTGAGAGTGCAGGTGACGTTACGTCATGTTCCTATCTACCCAATGAGTTGCCCAACCGTCATCACTTACCATTTGGGCAATGCCGCAGGCGTTGATCTCTAGCAGACATCGTGAGCTATCGGCATACTTGGCATTGTACAATTTGTTTATGCCTGCCAACAATGAATAAATTATTGCTATCTGACATTTTACAACATATCTACTTTCTTACACATTCTCATTACATTCAATAGGTTACTTTATCTGTGTATCAACCGATACAGGGTGGTCTAGACACCTCATCCCGTGACTTGTCCCTGTCTTATCAAGAGAGAGAATTACTGTTGTAAACTGCTGTGTCAAGACATGGCCCAATGTAAGACTAGCAGCCCACTAATACATAATAAGGTCTGTTAACACGAATGAAGGAAGCGGGGGCATGTGCTCGGCGTTTTAGATGTCAACTGTGGCTTGGGGTGGAGGCAACAGCGAATCCATAGATTATTGAACACACAGTTTGGCGGATGGGAACTGCAGTGCCTGACATGTGACCGACTCGCGAGCCAACTCGCCGACTCGCCTTCGCCTCGGTCGAACTCGGGCTCGTAGGGTCTCCGAGTTACTTCAGCTCGCCTCGCCTCAGCCCAGCTCGCGGCAACACTACTACTGAGCTGGGGCTACACGTCAGCTGCCAGCCCCATGTAGCTGTGGAGCGGCGATCTTCATACGCGCTCGGCGCGCTTCGGGTGACGCTCATCAAGTAACTTTTCAGAATGTCGTCATACCTGCTAAGAATAATATTACGATTACACATACCGGGAGGTTCGGATGCGTACAGATGGCTGGCCAACGTTCCTTGTAGCTGGACTTCTCGCCAGCGTCACCATGGATATGTTACCTGCACAAACATCTTCAGTGTCTTGTGAACGCGTTTTCTCGTCCAGCAAGGGGAGCACGAAATTGCAGTGATCTAACCTCTCTCCAAATGTCATGAATGCCCTGCAAGAGCTCAAATTACAATTCGAGTAAGGGCATCTTGATTCTGTTTCTCATTTATGCGCAAAGGAGGAGGACTTTCTCGCGGACAAAATAACACCGGAGGAGATACCAGAACTGCTAGATAATGGTAAGCTTGACAGATTGGAGGACCTCCTCCAAATCGGACATATGTAGACTGCAGATCACAGTTGTATCATTATCTGTATATATTATAGATATCTCATGGACTGATCTTAGCAAGACGTGGCTGAAGGGCGGCACTGGCCGCGCCAATTCCCTTGTTGGACCCTTAGCTGCCAGCCAGCTGGGGCCTGGGCTGCCAGTCAGCCCGGCTGCACTCAGCTATTCCCACGCCGCTAGCCCAGCGGCTGAGCTAGCTGGCGGCAACACTAGTCTCGCCATCTCTTTCGAAATAAGGGCACGTGCAAGACCGAGAGAGACCGAGAGAGACCGAGATGAATCGGTGATCACGGGTGAGGCAACTCGCGAGACCGCTCGTAATGATACCTCATATTTCCATCCCGTCGATTTGAGGGCCCTACTATTGCTTTGTCTTCTCAACGTGTAATAAAACCAATGGCGAGCTGTGGTCGACACTACGAATGGTATCTGCTTAAATAACATGATTTTTTTGTGTGCTGGTAGTGAATATAGATTGAGCACAATGGCGATTAATTTTCCTAGAAAGTCTATTTGTAAGCCTTTTTTTCTGTTCTTATGTGCCATAATATTTATATAACCCAGTGCATAAGGCACCAGTTTGTTTTCTGTCCTTCTTTATCATATACAACCAACTCCATAGATAATGAACAGATCGATTGGCTGATGAGAACTGCGGTGCCTGAAACGTAACCATCTTGCGACAACTCATCTCGTAGGGTCTCCGAGATACTCCGTCCCGTCTCGTCTCAGCCCGTCTCGCGGTAACACTATGCAACACCTACTCAACATGCTAGAATGGAGCGGATTGAAAACACGGAGCGATCCGAGGTACGCGGTCTCACAACGCTCATCCCTCGAATTTGCCTAATGGATCCTGCGACTCCAGTGCTGGCGATGATACGGATCTCAGTGCAAGCACCCTGCCAAACGAACTGCTTGAAGTCATCATTCGACAATGTCCCCGGTCCACGCTCTGGAGGTGTTGCTTTGTCAGTCGAATGTTCTACCATATAACGGTCGTGCACCTCTACTCTGATCCGTTCGACGAGGGCCCGGGCCGTTACTATAACTGGGTGACCCCTGATGTCATCAAGCGATACCAAAATCTTTGTAGAACTTTATCCGAGAACCCTGACCTCGCGGGATTGGTACGGACCTTTCGTACCTGGTTCTGGGACATGTGTAGCGTCGACGTAGAGGACATTGGGGAAGCACACTTCTCCAACGTTGACACAGTACACCTGACCGATGATCCAGATGGCTTCATACTACTCCTCCCCTCGACGCAACTGCGCATAATTCATACACGTCTCCTGCAGCCGACTCAAGCATTTACCCGCTGGTTGCAATGTCAAACCAGCCTCCGCTACCTTGAGTTGGACACACTCGACGGCCATGACAACATCCCTGGCCTTGCCCTACCGGAGCTCCAAAGCCTCACCGCGATGTACGGCCCGGCGAGAAGAATCCTCTTGAACTCTCCAGCCGTCATGGAGCTCGAGGTTCACCTTGATCAAGACGTGTCTGAACTCATCGAGCTCCTTCGTCCGCGTTCCCCAGGCATCCGCAAGCTTCATATCCATTTTGTACGATTCGAACTCTCTGAATCAGACGTGCGTTAATTCCTACGAACTGTATTTCCATTTCAAGACGACTGACACGGAGATACATACAGCTCACATCTATCCGCGACCTACCTGATCTTCAGGACTTGCATATAGCAGGCATATGCGATCCTGAAGAAGAGCCATTGGCTATCCTACACACCATAGCGGAGACATGTTCTGAGCTGAGCTTCTTCAAATGGACAGCCAGATACTTGAGTTATGACCATTACGGGATCAACGAGTGTGTCTATTGTTATACTTTGGTTAATGGGCAGTGGGAGAACCCGCTACGCGGAGAGTCGAAAGAACTCAAGTAACCGGCGGAAAATCTCACCTTTCTGTAGTTAGACTATCATAAATATGCATCCAACAACATCGAGTGCTCGTGTTGAGTACATTGTATTTATGTCCGTTTCCCGCTCTCCATCCATTTTCAGCTTCTCGTCTTTCTCATTTTGTGAGATTTCGATTATATGTTTACTCCAATGTATCGGCGGTTTGGCGGTGCCTTTCGGGGCAAAGGATCAGATCCGCCTCCTTTTGTCTAAGGATCTTAGGTACATAGAGGTCTAGACGGACTCTGCTTCAAAGTATGTCTCGACCTCACTTATAAATTCTAGAAACGTAATGCATAGCCCACATTCCTACGACAGGATATCCAGGGAGAGCTCGTTCATAGCAAAGACGTATATGTTGGCACAAGCCATGGGACCGTTTGGTGGAGTCGTGGATAACAGATTATCGCAGGCTCGGTCACCTCTTTGTTAGTAACAAAGCTTCGGTACTGAATTCTGATTGAAAATGTCAGCGAGACTCGCCGGGGCACGCCAGTCTTCCGCACATAAAACCAGTGAGCTTTGGGGGTTGTATCTGTGAGGTAGTAGTGACATTTGACATTCTATCGGTCGGAGTGAATGGGAAGAGTGACGCGATTACTGCAAAATGATTGCAGAGCTCTCGGGCTACATATCTGAACGGCCTCGCAACGACTTGGAAAAGGTAAGTCTACTCCTTGGCTCTGCACACAGCATCCTCATCTGCCTTTAGTTTTTACTACAATTCAAGTTGGCTATGGTGCTATTGGGGCTCTCGTCTCTGATTAAAACGTCTGTTGATGTCTTGGATCAGTGTAGAAGTCAAACGCCGAGATATCCGAAGACCCTCCATACCTCAAAATCTTCGGATTCATCCTCTACGATTACGCAAATCGGCCTAATCTCTTACAAATGAGATTTATTATTGTATCTGATCTCACCACTTAGTGAATAAAATACATGGGCTAAACTGTGGGACGCTGTTCCTTATCCAGTCACTCTTATTGTGTTCAACACTCTTGGTCCCCAACGAGGTATATGAGCGACGACGAATCGAAAATACCGAACGGCTCAAGGTAAGCAAGTCCCCAAAGGAGACTAATTCTTCACTTCTATCTAATGGACGGTGTTACTCCAGCCATGAAATCGATCTCCGTTCGAACTCTTTGCCAAATGAACTGCTGGAAATCGTCATTCGACAATGTCTCCGGCTCGCCCTGTGGGGGTGCTGTTCTGTCAGCCAAACATTCTACAGTATAGCGGCCATACATCTCTACACAGATCCGTTCGGTTCTGATCACTCCAACCGCAGCACCAGTGCACTGGCCAATCCAATCTTCGATGCTACCGAGCGATGTCAGATCCTGTGCAGAACCCTATTGGAGAACCCTGGTCTCGCAAGACTAGTGCAAACTTTTCATTCCTATTTCTAGGACGACTGTTCGTGGGCGCGGAGCTCCTCCAAGAAGCACATTTCCCAAACATTGAAACAGTCCACTTAGCCTTTAATCTAGATCGTCTCTTACCACTTCTCTCCTCCACTCAACTACGCGGGGTCCATACAATCCTCTTCGAACTGACCCCTGCGTTCATCCCCTGGTTGCAACGTCAAACCAACCTCCGCTATCTTAATTTGGGCAGTATACACGGCCGTGGAGATCATATGTCCGATCTTGCCCTACCCGAGCTTCATAACCTCGTTGCGGTGTACGATCTGGCGAGAAGAATCCTGCCAAACTCACCAGCCATTGCAGAGCTCGATGTATACCTCAATTGTGGCGTTTCTGAAGTCATCGACTTCCTTCGCATGCACTCACCGAACATTCGGAAACTTCAAATCCACTGTGAAAATATTGGATTATCTGAATTGAATGTATGTCAGGTGCTCCCTACTTCTGTTCTCATTCTCAAGATGACTGACATTTAAGTTATTCTCGGATCACATCTATCCATGATCTACCTCGCATTCGAGAGTTGCACATAACCAGCTTTTGGAATCCTGGGGAGAAGACACTGGCCATCCTACACGCCATAGCGCAAACATGTCCTGAGCTCAGCTACTTTAATTAGGTGGCACGATGCAGGAACAACTCTCTGCGCAAGATCGATCGCTATGTCAATCATTATACCCCAGTCAATGGGTTATGGAAGCACTATCTTCAGTGATACGCATCTACCAATATCGTATGCAATCTTGGACTACACGTTGTATATATATATGTATGTATGTATTGTCCTGTGCTCCTTCGTCTCTTTCTTCCAAATATAGTACCTGGACTCGAGATTGCCCTTCGAGGCAAAGCATTAAAAGATACATTCCAGGTTGTGGCGGTGCTGGACAGCGAAGCGAATGGCGTCACTACGCGAATATTGCGTTTATTTTTTGCATATTCCAGCAAATGCGGTCGGATTGAGAGGAACATACGGCCTGGACCATTGCGGAGTTGGAAGGTGAAACACATTGTACTAGAATTATATATATAATTTCTATGCCCTACTTACTATAAGTGACCTGAATAAGTGCCTGGCAGTGAGGAGCGAGACTCACGCGGTTACCTTGTTGAGCTTACATCATGTGATCGTGATTCAAATGTGCGACGTCGTCTTCAAGAGACTTTACCTATACGTAATATACACTCCTGGGTCCTATAACAGCTCTCCGAGTCAGACAATCGCCTACTAGGAGCCCAATAGGCCTAGTAGCAGGATATTCCTATAAAGCAAAACGTGCGACGATTCGCCACCGCAGAGGGATTTGGGGAAACAGGCTGTACATCTCCTCAGAGGACATATGACTCCCGCGCGCACCAAAGTAGTCTTGCATCCCTTCAACGTTGTTCGAGACTGGGTTGAACTGTGGGAGGTTGTTCTTTTTCCATTTCGGGACTTCAAGTCACGTTGTTTACATACAACACTTACTCAACATGCTAGAATACAGTGGATCAAAAACACCGAGTGGCCCGAGGTACGCGGTCTCACAGCGCTTATCCCTCACATTTGTCTTATGCATCCTGCGACTCCAGTGCCGGCGATGATACGGATCTCGGTGCGAGCACCCTCCCTCCTGAACTCCTTGAAGTCATCATTCGACAATGTCCCCGATCCACGCTCTGGAGGTGTTGCTTTGTCAGTCGAATGTTCTACCGTATAACGGTAGTGCACCTCTACTCCAATCCGTTCGATGAGGACCTGGGCCGTAACTATTACCGGTCGAACCCTGAGATCGTCGAGCGATGCCAGAACCTTTGTAGAACTCTATCTGAGAATCCTGATCTCGCGGGATTGGTGCGAACCTTTCGTACTTACTTCTGGGACAACTGTAGCATCAACGTGGAGCAAATCCGAGAAGCACGCTTCCCAAACGTTGACACAGTACACCTGACCGGTCATCCAGATCGTTTTATACTACTCCTCCCCTCCACGCAACTGCGTGTGATTCACACTCGTCTTCTGCAGCCGACTCAAGCATTTACCCGCTGGACGCAACGTCAAACCAGTCTCCGCTGCCTTGATTTGTACGATACTATCGGAGCCAATGATGACATACCTGGCCTTGCCCTACTCGAGCTCCAAAGCCTTACTGCGATGTACGACCCGGCGAGAAGAATCCTCTTGAACTCGCCAGCCGTCGTGGAGCTCGAGGTTCACCTCGATCGAGACGTATCTGAACTCATCGAGCTCCTTCGTCCGCGCTCCCCAGGCATCTACAAGCTTGAGATCCATTTTGTACGAACGGAACTATCTGAATCAGATGTGCGTTAATTCCCACTATTTGTGTTTCCCGAGACGACTGACACGGAGATATACAGCTTACATCTATCCGCAACCTACCTGACCTTCAGGACTTGCATATAGCAGGCATGTGCGATCCTGAAGAGGAGCCATTGGCTGTCCTACACACCATAGCGAGGACATGTTCTAAGCTGAGGTCCTTCAAATGGACAGCCAGATACCTGAATTATGACCGGTACGACATCGATGAGTATGTCTATCGTTATACTTTGGTTAATGGGCAGTGGAAAATCCGCTACGCGGAGAGTTGAGAGTATCTTTACAGGTAACTGTTGGGAGACCTCACACTTTCTGTGGCCAGAGCATCGTGGATACGCATCTAGCAACATCAATTGCATATTTGGACTATGTCCGTTTCTTGCCCTTCTCCCTTTCCAGCTTCTTGTCTTTCCCATTTTGTGTTATTTCGATCATATATCTATTCCGGTGTATTGGCAGTTTGAAACTGCCTTTCGGGGCAGGCAGGGGATCCATAGATCCGCCTCCTTGTGTCTACGGACCTTAGGGTCTGGCTGAATAGCAAAGCATGTTTCCACTACACTTATCAAGGCCAGGAGCGTAAGGAACAGCCTGCCTTCTTACGCCAGGATATCCAGGGAGATCGTGTTCACAGCGAAGATGTATACTTTGATACAGGCCGCAGGGACCATTTGGTGGAGTCATGACCAACACATTATTACAGGTTCGGTCACCATCCCGTTAGGAGCAAAAGCTTCAACATCGATTTTTGATTTCAAAACTCGACGGGTCGGGCCAGTCTTCTATACTTATAACTAGTCGGCTCTTGAGATTTAATCTGTGAGATAGTAATGGGGGTAGGAAGAGTGACGCAACTATTGCACAATGATGGCAACTTAGGCTACATATTTGAATGACTGCTGTTCGGTGCGCGAGAACGTGGATAGGGTATATCTACTCCTTGGTTCTGCACACAGCATTCTCCTTTGCCTTTAGTGTTCTACTACAATCCAACCTGGCTATAGCGCCGAGAGAGCTCTCGTCTTTGATTAAAATGTCTTGGACCAGTGGAGAGGTCAAAACGCCAAGAGACTTGAAGATCTTCCACACCTCAAAATCTTCGGGTTCATCGTCTGCAATTACACACACATCAGTCTAATCTCTTATAAATGAGATGGATTTTTGTGTCTGACCTCACCACTTCGTGAAAAAGATATACGGGCCAAACTGTGGAAGGTTGTTCTTTATCCAGTCACTCCCATTGTTCAACACTGGTTCTCAACGAGGCATATGAGCGACGACGGATCGAAAATACCGAGCGGCTCAAGGTACATAAATCCCAGACTCATTCTTCACTTGTTTAATGTATTGTGTTACTCCAGCCAGGATACTGACGTTCGTTCGAACACTTTGCCAAACGAGCTGCTCAAAGTCGCCATTCGACAATGTCCCCAATTCACCCTATGGAGATGCTGTTCTGTCAGCTGGGCGTTCTATCATGTAACGGTCGTGCATCTCTATACAGATCCGTTCGGTCCTGATGACTCTAACCGCAGCACCAGTCCTTTTGAACTAGCCGTCGATGCTACCGAGCGATGCCAGATCCTGTTCAGAACCCTATCTGAGAACCCTGGTCTCGCAGGACCAGTCCAAACTTTCCGTTCCTATTTCTGGGACGACTGTCTCGTGGACACGGAGCTCCTCCAAGAAGTGCATTTCCCAAACACTGAAAAGGCCCACTTGGACGGCATTATCGAACCTTTCCTGCCGCTCTTTTCCTCCACGCGGCTGCGCGAGATCTATGTACGCCTCTGCTGGTCAACTCCTGCGCTCCCCCCCCACTTGTTGCAACGTCACACCGGCCTCCGCTATCTTGATTTGTGCCGTTGTGTCGGCGGCAAAGCCGATATGCCTACCATTGCCCTGCCCGAGCTCCACAACCTCGCCGCAGAGTTTGATCTCGTGAGAAGCATCCTGTTGGGCTCACCAGCCGTTGTCGAGCTCAAGGTTCACCTCGATCGCGACGTCTCCGAAGTAGCCGAATTCCTCCGCACGCGTTCCCCCGACATTCAGAAACTTGAGATGGATTGCATGCATACTGAAATATCCGAGTCAAATGTACGTCAGGTCCTCTATTATTTATGCTTTCATTCACGTTGAGGTGTGTATATTTGCAGATTACATCTATCCAAGACCTACCTCAACCTCGAGAGCTTCATATATCGTGCATCCGGAATCCTGAGGAGAAGATGATAGCTATCTTGCACGATATAGTGCAGGCGTGCCCGAAGCTGAACTACCTCAAGTGGGCGGCACCATGCATGGATTACGAGCGGGTCACAGAGTGTGTCTATCGTCGTACTCTGGTCGATGGGCTGTGGAAAGACTGCTTCCGTTGATGTGCAGCAATGTGGTACGGAATTTTCGGAGTACGTGTTGTATATATATGTATCCTGCTCATCACCTGTGCTTCTTCTCCTTCTTTCAAGTATACTACCTAGACTCCTTCGAGACAAAGCCACTAAAAGATACGTCTCCTTCAGCTACAGGTTGCGGCGGTGCTGGATAGCGAAGCGAATGGCGTCACTACGTGGATATCGTATTTAGTAATCCACTACTAGTGTACAAAGTTGTAAAGCAGATACGTTCGAATTGAGTGGAACAGACTCCCGGCCGTGAGCCATTGAGGAATTGGAAGGTGATACTAGAATATATATATATATGGATAATTTCTGTACTTTTACATGATGTAGAATGTGCACTGTCACAACAAAGGAGAAGCGACGTTGCGTGTATCGAGAACTTGCTTCCAGAAGCAATGGAGATGTCTACAGCCTGAACTGTGGGATGTTCGTCTTTGGAGAGTCGATTCTTTCCGTGCTCCCTACTCGCATTCCCGATCCTCAACATACGATGTTAGAAGGCAGTGAAGACTCAGAAGGAGCGAACGGCTCAAGGCAAGCAAGTCCCTAGGACTCGTCCTTCATTTCTGTCTAATAAATCGTGTAACTCCAGTGTCGACCACGATACCGATCTCCGTTGGAACACATTGCCAAACGAACTCCTCAAATTCATCATTCAACAATGTCCCCGATTCACCCTCTGGAGATGTTGTTCTGTCAGCTGGTTGTTCTACCGTATGGCGGTCGTACATCTCTATACAGATCCATTCGGTTTTGATGACTCTAAGCGCAGGCCGCCCAATACACTACTCAATCCATACTCTAAACGCTGCCAGATCCTATGCAGAACCCTATCAGGGAGCTCTGATCTCGCGGGACTGGTACGAACCTTTCGTTCCTATTTCTGGCGCATCACCTATGCTGTGGACGTGGAACTCCTCCGAGAAGCACATTTCCCAAATACCGAAACGGTCCACTTAGCCGGCAATATAGAAGCTTTCTTCCCACTCTTTCCCCCCACACGGCTGCGCGGGATCTATGTACGTCACTTCTGGCCGATTCCTGCGACTTCTCGGTGGTTGCAACGTCACACCAACCTCCGATGTCTTGATTTGATTCCTTGTCTCGGTAACAAGAACGAGATGCCCATCACTGCTTTACCTCAGCTCCATAGTCTCACCGCGGAGTATGGTCTGGCGAGAAGGATTCTGTTGAACTCGCCAGCCCTTGTGGAGCTCAAGATCAACATCGATCGTGAAGTTTCAGAAGTCTTGGAGTTCCTCCGCGTGCGTTGCCCCATCATTCGAAAACTTCAGATGACGTGTTTTGATATTAAATTATCCGAATCAAATGTACGTCGGATTTCATTGCATATGTCTTTATCTAGAGGACTCACGTTGGGGCGTTCGTAGATTGCATCTATCCGAGACCTACCTCACGTTCAAGAGCTTCATCTAGTGTGCGCATGGGATCCTGAGGAGAAGACAAGAGCTATATTGCGCGCCATAGTGCGGACGTGTCCCAAGCTAAACAGTTTCAAATGGACGTCACAATATGTATCTGACGAGCTTCGCGCGGAAGTAGAGGTTACCTATCATTATACTCTAGTAGATGGGCTGTGGGAGGGGCCTTTCTCTTGATACGAGTCTACCACCATGGTATACCATGTTTCGATTTGTTGTTGTATTTTGTCCTGCTCGTGTCACCTCTTCTCTTCTCTTTCTTTGAAGTATGGTACCTAATGTGTTGACGGCTTCAGATTGCACCTCGAGGCAAACAAGGTACTACAGGTTATGGTGGTGCCGGTGGACCGAGTGATAGGGTCCATGACGTCACAATGGAGGGCACTCAACATCGTGTTCTGCCACTACCACACTATAAAAGCAAGGCCCTAGAACCATGTTCACCATTCGTACCCGCATCCTTCGGCCATTCTCTCTCAGACCAATCCACTTCTGGCTTCCTCTCTGTCCCACCAGTATATCAACGCGCACATTCTCCGCAACCATGTCTCTTCCAAACTCCTCTCCTCCCAAGCACGAGATGGTTTACTTCCCTCGCATGACCACATCCCTCCCCTCTTCATCCGGCGAGTTTCGGCGAGTGTTGTTCACAGGGCTATACTCCCAGGTCGTGCTCATGACCATCCCCGTCGGGGGTGATATTGGCGATGAGGTAATGTGTTCGAATGGCGAACGAACGTCTTGTGCCTCACCTATCTGATAGAATTCTTGTATGCTAGATCCATACGGTCGATCAAGCCCTAACGTTTACGAGCGGAGAAGGTAAAGCCACGATCGCCGGAAAGGATCAAGACGTCAAGGCAGGTGACCTCGTGGTCGTCCCAGCTGGGACTCAGCATCAGTTCGTCAATACAGGACCAACTCCTTTGGTGCGCGCATCCAACTCGGTTGTTGATTAAAAAAAAAACTCAATAATTGATTGCGATGCATCGTAGATTCTGTACACGATCTACTCGCCTGCTGAACACGCACCTACTTCTGTCCACCACACAAAAGAACAAGGCGACAAAGCGGAGGCGGAAGGGAAGGATGAGCCTGCAGAGTGGAGTCAGAGGAGTAAGACGGAGAACGAGAAGGCGGGACTGGTGAAGGGCGAAGATTAAATGTGGCGAGTAAAGTACACCCAGGACCGTTATTGTAGACTCTTAGACTAGGGGTACTCTTGTACATTTGAAAATAAGGAGCTTCATCTCAGCTATTGTTCATCAGCATAACGGGTGAAGTTGCCTCTAAGACTGAGGGGTGGACATAACGTGGGATGTCGATGCAACTTCCCAAATTCTAGTCCTGACTTTTGTTGCCCAATCGCCCCAATATACGATCACCTTTGGCCAGGCGACATAAATACCTCAAACATCCGAAAAGTGAAATATGACGACCTCTTTGGCTTCGATGCTCGTGGCGACGCTGCCTTCACAACAACAGTCTGCGCCTGCTTCGGGTCGGGTGCCGTTGGAGCTGCTGTAGGAAACGGGGTGCTCCCAAAAGATGCCATACCGAAGAACATGGCGCGTTCCGTCGATATTGATGCAGAGGTTTTGTTAGAAGAGGTGTACTTATCGTCTCTTGTAAGTAAACTCAAGATGGGACTAACACTGGAGATGATGGTTAGGATGAGTAAGATCGTCAGGCACGGAAAAGAAGTACGGGATGGGAGGAAAGGCTGCATAGTGGAGTGAGAGGGATGGGTGTGTTGGTGGGATTAAATCTGGAGGGCGTCGCAGATTCTTTCCCGTTACCGGGACGGGCGTCGTCGACTCACCATCGAATATGGATAGTGCGCCAGGAACTGTTGAAGAGGATGTTGCCAAAGGAAGTGAGTGATTATCTCTCTGTAGGACCATTGTCAATGTCGACACTGCTCTGTCATTAGACGCACAATTTCAACTCAAGATGCTCGCCGCTCTCAAGCACCTCAAAAGTACTCATAACCTTGTTGACTGTTATCGCACAGTCTTATTCGGTTAATTTTATAAGCAGTCTGTGGTAAGACCCCTCGCCAATGGGTAGACATGGTCGCGTTGTCGCCATTCACGGTATGTGCCACTCAGCCAATGCATAACATATAAGCTTTCTGACAGAGTTGGCGCCTAGGCGTCATCACCACCGCAAGAGGAGTCACGATATTCAAGCGATCCCAGGCGCACTTGAACATAAGGAAGAACAGCGCAGCAAAGTTCAGCATGGAAAGGTTGGTTACATACCCCCACTTCTTTGGAATACACTTTAACTCTCGACCTTGCTGTCCCAGCCCGACGTGACGTACAGATATACTCAAATCGTTGAACACGCTCATACCCCAGTTCCGGGCTGAAATCTCGGTATTTATCTCTACCAATGTGAGCTTAATGGTGTCATGCAAACGCGTCGGGATAGCTTTAACATGATTGTTGAACATATTAGAGAGGAGTGATACGGGAGTGCAACGTTCCAAAAGGAAGCAAAGGAACTCTCAGATGTGGTCTTAAGTCAGGTGTCCTACTACCTCGGTCAATACGACGACCCCTTATCGTTCGCGTTGCTATCATTCCCCTCGGATATGGTTCAGAAATTCAGCTATATATTACGAGCCAAGCAGGACGTATAGCATCGTTGTGATATACGAAGAGCTACAGGAAGCGCACGCGTTTAGTGAGCCTCCAACGTCCAACGTATATGTTTGAGAGGGCAAGGACAGTCATACCTCATCGTAATTCAAGGTCCCACCCTTATTACACACCACCTGGTGTATTGGGTCCGTGTCAGATCGAGGAATCCCGTGGATGCCGAGAGAAAAGAGGTAAACCGTTCTCACTGAATGATACCCTTGAGGTGGGCCCTGTAGTTTTGTACTATCCTGTGGCATCTTGTAAACAGAACCGACAACGACAGTCGTTAACATCATGGCTTTGTATGGCGACCTTGAAAGATTGAAAGAATAGTCGTCCGATCTGAATGAGAAATGTTAGTTCTATCGACCGTTGGGTCACGGGGGGCCGTCATACTTTGATGATGTTGCCGAAGTATAGATGCATTGGCCAAACCTAAACAGGAAAACGGGGCTTCAATCAGTAATACGGCTTCATTTCAGGAATAACGATCATGTAGACTCACTGGTTGGAGCTCCAGCCCGGAGGAGCACCAGTCAAAGTGATCTGGAAAGATTTTCGTATGATCGAGCACAGGGTGCAGTTCTTCACCTCGCAGAGCTTCAGATTTTTTGCGTCGTCACCGATGTTGCAGACCCTGCGTGTTCCGTGCCATCGTCGACACTCGTTTCCCGCTGGCATTGCCGCCCGGCGGCTTGTGAAATTGCCTTCCGATTCGACCTTTTGTCTATGAACATAAGATCTTAATCGGTAATGTCCGTGGTAATTAGTAAAGTGCACACACCGGTAGTCATTATAGTCTTCCATCAATTTCTCCGTTTGGACGATCTTGTACAACAGTCGGACAGTCGGGATGGGCTTCCTCGGGTGCCGCCAAGAGATTTTAAAGCGGTTTACGACTAGGGATCGCATAGTTGAGCCAGAATACCAGAGATTGATGGATCCTCACCACTTACTCTCATTGAATCTAGGATCATTTAAGGGGATAGGGAGAATCATGGGAGCATCCCCGGCCGTTATCTCAGCCAGTGACAATCGCTTCGTTAGAGAGGGTGCTCGTGACCACCCACTCCCTGCACCACCTTCGCGCACTTCCGTAGCATAATTTTGTATTTGCTGGACGCCCAAGAACGACTCCCATCAGTCAAAATGCTGGATGAGGAGAAGGCACAGCATAAGACTCACATTCTGTCTTAGCGTTGCCTCGCCCCTACCCCACTCCTTAGTATTTCCTTCTTCCATTTCCGGAGCGCCAATAGAAGAACTTTCCATATCCATGTCCAGCAAGTCGAAAATGTCGTCTGAGTTGTCTTCCTGGCCTGCTACATTGCCTTGTTTTAGTTCGCGGCACCTATCATCCGCGAGATATTCCGTGGTTTTGCAGATATCACCAAAATTAGGCCGATCAGCTGCCAGTGGTTCAGAGGTGCTCCAAACCAACGACCACATTGCGTCGGTTAGACCTCGATTGATCGTGGGCGGGTCAGTAGGGCGGGTCAAGCGTGTATGCTTCTCGCTGATGAGATGAAAGATCGCCGCATCAGGCACTAGGAGGAACGGGGGAACGTTGGCAAAGATCTGATGCAAGTTATGCCAAAGCCGTCAACTAAGTAGAGAGCATCACTTGAATATAGGTTATCACCTACTTCATATACTGTCATAGCAAATGCGTAGACATCGGATGCTTTGTCAATGACACCGTGGAGGGCTTCAGGTGACATATATCTCAAGGTCCCGCCACCAACGTGCAGGCCTTCGGCGCTTTCCATAGCTAGGGAAGATGTGGCGTGACTCTTGATTTCGCTGAGGCCGAAGTCGGTGATACCTTTCGCCGCGCTAGCTGTGAACACCCACAATACAGCCAATGGCAAATACAGACATACGAGCCTTCAGCGCATCATCAATGAGCACATTCACACACTTGAGGTCCCCTGTAATTAATATCAACGGATCAGATTTAAAAGGATAGGTAATGATAGCCCAGTACCGACCATGCACAATATTCTTGCCATGAATGTACAGCATACCCAGTGCGATCTCGTGTATCTGTAATCTTGCGTTAGATCTCGGAGATCTCGCAAAAATCTCCTACATATCAAGGGCCACGCACCAATTGCACTCGATTAATGTTTGGCCTCTTCGACAAATACTTTTTGATATCGCCATTTGGCATGTACTGCGAAACAATGAAGGGTGGACTGTATCGCAAAGCGGAATATTCGGGTGTTAGTGGCTAGTTCCAAGTAGAGTGAGCAATCATTACCTTGCAGTAATAGAAGCGCCGAGGAAGGGCAGAACATGTGGATGCTGGAGTCGGCACCACACTGCAGCATGGTAAGGGGATTAATAGTGGATTAACGATTGCTTGGGGTAACTTACCTTTGATTTCCTTTAGTAACATCTATAAGATTTCAGTAGGAAAGGTAGCTTCAATGCGACAGATGGGGAAAGTAAGTGCATGACTAACCCGCGGGTCAGTTTCCTTGGTCATTTCCTTGATGGCGACCGTCATACAATTCCACCTACCCTTTTTTATTACCCCAAAACCACCTTGCCCAATTTTCCCTGCCGAATCTATAAGATTCAATAAGTATGAGTAAATGGTTCAAGATCGATTTAGTTCACGACTCCCCGATTTCAACGTCATATGCAGTTATCGCCCATTCCGGTGGCCTTTTAGGCGGTTTCTTGCCCGTATGTGCCTGCAAGGAGGCTAATCCGACCTGTAGGACGCGCTCTTCAGGAGATTCCTCGGTCCTTCGCAGTAAGCTCTGTTTGAGGAACAAAATCTGTGTTAAAGAAAAGGCCGAGGGTGCACGAGTATCATGATTCCCTCACATTCTGGATAGCCATCATTGCCTCCATTTGGTTCTGAAAGACGTTGAGTTTTTTAAGGACCTCGTTTCCATTGCTTTCTAGGACCCCCAATTGGATGGTGAGGGCGTCTTGATCCGCTATTCGAGCACGGTCGAGACTCCTTTGATACTCGCGCAGATCTACAGCGGCCGTGATCTAGACTGCAGCATGAGCGGATAGCGTATCTGAGTCAAAAGACTGATCATAGCTACCTGGAAAATCGTTAGACAATCTGTCAACCGTTGGTGTCCGTGCACGATTCGACCAGCAATATCCTCTCTTTGCAACAGCGACTTAAAGAAGCCAAGTTCCGCCAGACTCCGCATCAACTGTTCAATGAATCGCAGATGCCTGGATAGGTCGAGATGTATTTTTGTTAAATATGCAACCATGGGCACTCAGATTGATAGAGGTAGGAGAATTACCTTAGGAGCTGATCAATAGACTTCTTGACGTCTAACGGTGGTCGTCGGCTCAGTTCCTGGTCGATAGCTCCGATCACCCGTTTACACCGATCAAGCAGGTCTCCTAGCTTGGCCCTGTTTATTTGAATTTTGGAGTACTCTTCCCATATGACTTTAAGGACGATGGCGGCTGGGTGCAGATATGTAGTAACCTGTGCCGCCGTGGCGTGAATATGATGGGCTGAGACCAGCAGAGCGATATAGAAATCGATAAACGTACCGTTACTAGTGAATTTATAAAGTCTTCCATAGATGGCCACTAAACAGTGGCCGAAAGTTATAAGTAGATCAAAAAAGATTCGGGGAGAGCAAAGGAAATGCCAAGGCCGAAGCTGTTGTCGATGTTCTCACGGGATGAACGCTCGCCATTTGGCTGCTAGCTCTGAGGTTGCAACGGCCTATGTACCCAGTTAGCCTGGTTGCTACCAGCCATACGATGGTTGCTAGGTCATGCTGTTACACATGGTTGATACAGTCGTGTCCAGTACAGTCTCAGGTGAAGAAATCAAGACGTGCACTTTCGCGTCCCAAAGCGACGAAGCGAGTCAAGGCTAAATTTAGAAACCAAATTAGATCCCTAACCTTCTTTTTGGGGTTTACGAGCACCTCTGTTATCAAATACGAGAAGATGGTCAGTTAAGTGGCCAGTGAGTGCTCAACGTCGCTAGCACGCTGAGTAACGAATTCAACAGAATGAGTTGAACAGCGCTCGTTCATCCATTCACTGGTATAAACTCCGATATTGTCAAGATTGTGCACAAATTGCTCTGAGTGCTCAAAGTCTACAGTCTAGTCCCACGGGCCCCCTACTGGGTGGCGCACGATCAGTCTGCTTCCGCAGGCACCCACTGGGTGGCGCACAGTTGAACAGTGCTCGTTCACCCATTCACTACTTCAGCCTATGGTATCGTCAAGGTTGCGTGCAAATTGCTCTGAGTGCTCACCGTAAGTCTGAAGTCACCCTCCTGGCTGTGCGCCGCCTACTTTCTTCCAATGAGATTACCTGCAAACCCTAAATGGCAGAATAACCTGAAGCCCTTTGACTCACTCCATGCTGGCATTGCTCATGCGTTTAATATTACCTCTTTTGATGTCTGCTTCGTCTATATAAATGTTACAGACACTCGAATAAAGATCCACCTCCAACTCCTCCAAACTCCACTTAAGCCATGTCTATGTAAGTGCTTCATCTGTTGTCCGTCATTCCTTCCTCAGCGTACCACTGACCTTGTCTTCCTCAGCTCCCCGATGAACGTCAGCTTTGTTAACGGCATGTTGACCGGCAGGGCCACAGACAACACCTATGTCGTCACTGGAAACCTCACTCCCAATCGGAATCGATGGACAGCACCCAATGGGAACAACCTGCAAGGCACGCTTCGATTCATGAAGTGGGACAGCCTTCTTCAGGACACCAACGGGTTCTCGGTCGAGAGAGACCAGGACAACAAGCTTATAGTGAGGTTTACCATCAACGGTATCATTGTTAGGACCTGGAACCAGGGAAACAACAACCCATATAAAGGCAGTCTGGGCGCTGGCGCGGCTAATTGGGTGCGAAACCAGACACCAAGTGCGTTGAGCTATTCCATCATGCCCTCAATGGACTAACTTTTCTTCTTCGCAGCTTAATCGTAGGTATTTCGATATTGTCCGCCAGGGGGTAACCTGATTCGTTGTTAGTCGCGTCCGAGTTTTTGTGTTTTGGTCTTCGAATAGTCGGAATCTGACCTGTTCCCCTGAGCGAATGAAATGATGCGAAACCTCTCCACTGAGAATTATGTGCCCAAGCGCAATGTGGATGATCCCGCAGAGTAGAGCCAGAGGAGCAAGACCGAGAACGAGAATCCAGGACCAGCAAAAGGCGAGGGTGAAATGTGAGGGGCGAAGTACACCCTAATACGGTATTGTAGGCTTTAAAACCAGGGTACTCATTGTACGTTCCCAAATGAATAGTTTCGACTCAACTCTCACTCATTAGCATCACAGGTGAACTGATCGGTGTCAAGGGTGGACGATGATGATGATGTGATCATATTAAAGTCCGCATCTGTGCCGTATAGGCTGTCAAGGGTGGACACAACGTGGGATTTCGATGCAACCCACCAAATTCTAATCCTGACTGTGTTGCCCAATTGCCTCAATATACAATCACTCGTGGCCAAGCGACTTCGATACCCCAATACATCCGAAGAGTGAAATATAATGACGTCTTTAGCTTCAATGCTCGCAGCGACGCTGCCTTCGCAACAACAGTCTGCGCCCGCCGCGTCCGGAGCCGCTGGAGCTACTGCAGGAAACGGAGTGCTCCCAAAAGATGCCATACCAAAGAACATGGCGCATGCCGTCGACATTGACGCAGAGATTCCGCTCGAGGAGGTGTGCTTGTCGTCTCTTGTGAGTAACCCATCACCTCTCCTCTGTTCTGGATCGACGACTAAAAACTAGGGATGGCGGTTTAGGCTATGAGTAAAATTGTCAAGCACGGAAAGGAAGGACGAGAGGGGAGGGAAGGATCACACGGTGGAGCGGGAGGGATGGGTGTGTTGGTGGGATTGGATCTGGAGGGCGTACTCGAAGTCGCAGATTCTTTCGCGTTGCCGGGACGGGCGTCGTCATCTAATAGGGATAGTGCGGCAGGAACTGCTGAAGAGGATACCGCCAAAGGAAGTGAGTGGCATCTCTCCACGAAACCATTTCCAGTGTCGGCGCTGATTAAAGTGATCCTCTTTCATCAGACGCACAGTTTCAACGCAAGATGCTCGCCGCTCTCAAGGACGTCAAGGGCGCACATAGCGTTGTCGGCTATTATCACACGGTCTCATTCGGCCAGTTTTACAAGCAGTCTGTAGTAGAGTCCCTCGCCAGTGGGGCAGATAAGACGAGACATGGTGGTGTTATCGTCATTCATGGTGTGTCCCATCCAGTCAATGCATAACAAGTGGACTGCCTGACAAGGTTAACCGGTAGATGTCACCGCCACTGCAAGAGGAGTCGCGGCATTCAAAGCTTTCAAGCTATCTCAGGCGTACTTGAACGCAAGGAAGGGCAGTACGGCAAAATTCAGCACACAAAGGTACGTTCCACACCCTCCAGCTTCTTCGAGATGCACTCTAATTCTCAACCCACCTGTAATAGCTTGACTGATAACCAGCTGACATTCACTGAGATGTTTGACGAGCTTCCTGTCAAGGTCCGAAGCTCCCCACTCGCAGCCGCCTTCCTCAAACTCAACCAAAACCAAACTCAAAACCCCGCCATACTCTCCCTACCCTCAAGTTCATCTCACACCCGCGCGCTTGAGTCCCTCATTGACTCGTTGGACGCGCTACGTTCCGAAGAGAATAACGCCGCGTACAACCTCCGACAGATTGCGCGTGAGCGTGGGAGGATGGATCAATATATAGCGAAGAAGCGAGAGGAGAACGCGACGAGGGTGGCGCAAGGCCTAGCGCCGTTGCCGGAGGAGGATTATGCAAGGTTATTCAAGGTTCCGGTAGAACCGTCGAGGATGGAAGGGATGATGCTTCTGGGTCAGGTGGATAGTGTCGCGAGGGAGTTGGAGGCATTGGCTGGAGTGGAGATGGTGAAAATGTATGCTGCCAAGGCTGGCGGGGCGTAGGCGTCCTATTTTTTGCCATTTTTTTTGGGTGCGTTCTTTGGATTGTGGCAGTGACACTGGTGATGTAGTGACACTTATGCTTTGCCATATCAACAGCCATTTCATGTATATTGGTGCTATTAACCAGCTTGAACTAGGTTGCAAATCTATTGAGTTTAGAATCTCGTTGGGGGTACGTTCACTATATGATGCACCTCAACTGTTGGGTGGTTGTACCCTATGTCATTCGCAACCATCAGCATGCTAACGCCTACGCAGATCGCATTGCTATCTGGTACACAACTTATCACTACATCGAGACTCAGACACCAGGGCTGCAACGTTGGTTATAAACGAACACGCGTTGACATGCCGCTCAGACCATCACCTTAGGCCCTGCAGCTTTATTTATGTTTAGATCGCGTCGCACAAAAGGAACTGCGCGTCAGGTGTCAGATAAAGAACTTAGTGAATGATGGCCAGAATTGACTCCACCATCGGATGGGGTGTGATTTAAGTAGAAAGGAAGTATCGGTCGCCATATAGTATCGTTCTAGGCCGATAGAAGGAGGGCAGTGGCGACCAACCAATCGAACGCGCGAAGAATAAACGTGCGACGACGAATCGCTAGGTAATCACCCTTACGTCCCCTTAACATACGGTGGAGTACATGTCTTCGCGACAGTGTACAAGCATACATCCATTCCAAACGAGACCCATGTCACTTAGCCCGATGTCTCGCTTCGATGATCAGCAAGCTCACTGAGAAATAAGGTGTCCTGTTATTGCAAACACCTTATCAGCGAGATAAGATGGCCACCCACCAATGATGTGGTCAAGTTCTGGAAGAAGCTCCGGGGAGATCCGAAAGGTGGGAGGCCCAACAATCTTTAAGAATGCATTGCGCTCTGGTTCTCGAAAGATGGCAAGAGACAGGGGCTTGCTATCTGAGTCCTCATCTTCCGTCAACTGGAAGACATGAGACGATGATTTAGATAGAATTACCGCATTAAAACTGTGCGACGTACATGGAACTCTAGGATCTTTTTTCTCCTCTATCGATATTTCGTCCCGTTGACGCATGCGAATGCTCTCACCCTGTGGAAGATGTCAAATCATTACCTCGAAGCAAGCGAATTTGGGGTTTACCCTGATGTCCAACCTCCACGTTTCTCAAACCAATCATTCACCAGCATCCATTCCGAGGTTTGAAAGCCAACGCGAACCCGAGTGCGGGTGGGATTAGTCGCCCACTCAACCTCACCAACAACAACCCGTTCGCCCCGAGAAGGATCCATCCGAAACGTCGTTGAGACTCGGTTGAAGTATTTGTTCTTAGTCGAGACCTCGTACATGATCTCGTTGTCTGGTGACGAGATTACAGCGTTGAAGACGCTGTTCTGCGAGAAATTGAGTGTGATCGTCAGGTTGTTGTCCAATGAACCACTGGCATCGGATCCGGTTCTTGGCAAAGATCCTGAACGGCGAGATTCGGTTCCTTCATCAGGTTCAGACATCGGCACTATAGCAGTGAGGTAACTTCAGTTGTGTGTTTAGTGTGGTAGTAAAATATGGTATCTAGTGACCACGAAAGAAACGATTCGCGTTCAGGACAAGCTGTAATAAAGCAGAGCGCTGCACAGACAGTTGTAGTCGTGCACAGCCGTTTAGAGTCCTTTTTTGTGCAAGCTTGGTCCAAAGTACGATTCATGTGCCATGCCGCCTTATCAAGGGGCTCGGCGCAGCAAACGTTCATGATGCACATGCACTATCTTCTTGATGTTTCGGATCCTGCCGTAGCAAAAATAGAATGAGTGTCAGGTGTTCTGGGCTGCCGATAAGCCGATTGAGTTTCTAGAAGACATTTTATTGAATTGTAGAATGCACAACCGCCCACCATCCATTCATTCATAACAAGACTAGCGCTACTTACCCCGCCGCCTTGCTTCCATGACCAGAAGGCTCACTGAGAAATAAGGCCTCTCATTATTGCAAATTTTGTCATCAGTGAGATAAGATGGACACCCACCAATGATGTGGTCGAGGTTTGGAAGGAGTCCTGGGCAGATTCGAAAAGTAGCAGGCTCAATAATCTTCAACAATGCATTGCGCTTTGGTTCTCGAAAGATGGCAAGGGTCGGAGGTTTGTTATCTGAGTCCTTGTCTTCTGTTAACTGGAAAACCATGCTTTGAATTGAATTGTTGTGCTGAAGCTGTGCGACGTACATGGAACTCTTGAAGCTTCTTCCTCTTCCATCGATATTTCGCCCCGTTGGAACATGTGAATACCCTCGCCCTGTGGTCAGAGGAGGTCAGACCCGTACGTTGAAGCAAGCGAACTTGTGGCCTCACGCCTCTGTCCAACCTCCAGGGTTCTCTAACCATTCATTCACTAGCATCCATTCCAAGGTCTGAAAGCCAACGCGGACGCGAGCACGGGTGTGGGAAGACGTCCAATCAACTTCGCCAACGAGAGTCCGTTCACCTCGAGCAGGGTCCATCCGGAACGTCGTTGTGACTTGGTTAACGTATTTGTTATTCGTCGAGACCTCATACATGATCTCGTTGTCTGGCGAAGAGATGACAACGTTGAAGACACTGTTCCGCGAGAACCTGAGGGTGATTGTCAAGTTGTTGTTCGAGGAACCACTGGAGTCGGATCCGGTTCTTGGCAGAGATCCTGAACGGCGAGGAGGGGAAGATTCGATTCGTTCAGACATCGGCGCAGAAGTAGCAAGGCAACTGCTGTGATGCAGTGAGAGTAGTCGTAAGATGCAGAGCCGCGCGGCGTCCCCAAAACAGCTTCCATATAGGGTATGGAAGTTTCATACCCAAAACGTCAAGTTGCCACAGAGCAGAGTGGTCCATGCATACAGTCGCATACAGCCCTTTGCAATTTTCGTCCGGTGAAATACGACCCATATATGCAGCGATCGTTGCAAGATAGCGTCGGGGACCTGCCACAGAAATGTAGGTAGCGATCGAGGTGAATGCACGGCTCGCGACGACCAAAGGGTCCTACTCGTATTAAAAAACATCGGCAGTGCAATTACGACGGGTAACGGTGGTTGGGCGACCATCGAAGCGATCCTGAAGTGTTATATAGTTCTTCTGGCTGTAGAACAACCGCTCATACCAAGGCCTCATTTAGCGCACATAGCTTTTATCCTTGGCAATTACGATGCAATATCAAACACACCTCACAATTACATGAATCTAGTTAGGGGGAATATCGAAATGCAACTGACCCTTTCAGGAACGAGGCCCAGACGGGGGAGGTCATGCTGGCTTGAAATGGGAGAAAGGCTTCCAGTCATTTTCTCGGTATCTGATCGCCGGGCTCCCTCGGTACCTTACTGAGTGGCGTGGTGAGATGGTCCAAACTCGATTCCCAGTCCCCCATCGCCAAATATTTTACTCCATTCAACTTTTTTGGTTGAAGGCAAAATCATCGACACCATTACGGATTATCACGGAACGCATCTTCATGGAAGCCTGCTTCACTTGCTTCCGTTCATCATGGCAGTGGCTTATACTCGCGATATGAAAACGCCTCAAAGAGGCTAATGAGTGCGGGAAGGCTGGGCTTATGTAATTGACTGGCGCTTGTCCTTGCTTAGGGTCCTGCAACGTTGCAATCTTGACCAACGCCAAGAACCATCACTCGTTACCTTTCAAGCTAAACGTTTAGTTGAGAGGGACATCGACCACTGGTCACTATGTCAACCCCAGTGGAATCCTTGGGCTGGAAGCCGCGCTTCGCCTTCACGTTGGAGACAACCTGCTTCTGGGTAGATCTGATGGCTAGGAAGCTCATTTCCGTACCGTCCAAATGCATTACAAGCAACTAAGATATTATTCCGTCATCTTGAATCGTAGCCACGAGAGGCTTGTGTATGTCATTACCAACTGAGAGGCATGAGAGTATTTGAATTGTCAGCAGATCGTGAGCAGCGGTTCGGGCCGGCTGAGAAGCCATAGTTCCGCCTAGATTATGATTCCATGCGGTCCTTGAGGTTCGCCACTTCGCGTACGACCGACGGACGCGTTCAGCCACGAATGGGATTGGGCCGATCAGATTCCACAAATATGCTTCCGTCTCCCACCCATTTCTCTCCCAGCCTCAGCAGTTCGTCTTATCCACCACCCTCTGCTCAACCCAGCGAGTAGTTACGAGTTCACGACAACCGGACTCGTTGTAAGGGTCCGACGACGACGGTTAGCGCTTCCAGGAACACGCACCAGGGTAGACAAGGACGAGGTTCGTTGTAGTAGGCCGCCCATTTTCAGCGTCAACGACACGACGACAACGCCAACCGCGACGATGCGTACAATTTGGACATTTCTAATTCTCATACTCGTCAGCATTCAAGTCAGCTATGTATCAGCAGCTCCAGCTGATAGCACATCGAGCACGGCGACACTTGCGAGCCTAGCACCAACAACAACCATAGTCCAAACCACTATCCCAAGCACCCTCTCTCTCACCGTCGCGCAATCCAGTGGAAGATCATCAGTTGTCACTGCGGTAGTCGTCGAGATCACGTCTTCCTTTGCGGTCACCTACACTCCGACGCCGACGGCGATCTTAAGTTCAGCGACACCAACCTCAACACAGCCACCTTCGATCCATTTGGATACCAAAGTAAATGCCGCATGGGGTGTAGCAGGCGCTTTACTCATTCTAACAGGGCTCCCAATGGCGTTTTGGGGTCACAAGAACCGATGGTGAGCACTTTCTACCAAGATGGTCCTCAGGGATTTGCCGCTGAGGCGCTGCGGAAATGAATTCCAGGTCATCGTATTTCCTCGTGGGCTTCTACACGCTCTCCCTCACCTGCTTGGTCCTTATACTCAAGTTCGGCGTCCAACAAGAGGTTCACGGTCCGACGATCAAGCTTCAGGGTCTTTTCTTCCTGGCCTGTGTCGTCGCCGGGGTTGCTGGTGGCGGTGTTGCCATCTTCTGGTGGAAAGGCGCGCGTTATTTCGTCGGTTGCTGGGGTGGCTTTGCACTGGCACTCTACGTGCAATGTTTCCACAACGGAGGCGTCATCCGCCCTCTAGGCTTTCGATGGTTGTTTTACGTCATGCTTGCCGCTTTGGGCTTCACCCTCAGCACGTTCCCTAAAATTCATTACCCTGTCTTACTCTTCTCCACGGCCCTCGTGGGCAGCTCGGCGTTCATGCTCGGGGTCGACTGCCTCTCGACGGCCGGGCTTAAAGAGTTTTACATCTGGAACCTTGGGTTCGATAATATGTTCGAGCCGTTCGCGGCAGCGGGGATCCGGTACCCTGTCTCACAGACGATGATGATCGAGCTCGGGCTGATTGCTGCTGTAGCTGCGATGGGGGTGGCCGTTCAGCTGAGATTCTATCAAGTGTTGAAGAAGAAATTGCAAGAGATCAGAGAGGCTGAGGCGAGGCGGGAGAAGGAGGATGAAGAGAAGGCTGCGAGGAGATTCGAGAACGTGCAGAGGGAACTTGTGGAGTGGGAAATGGAACATGGCGACGGGACTCCGACGCTGGGAGGCGGTACACCGGGCCCAAAGGACATTGAGTTGGGCATGCAGGATCCGACGTCCCTGCCCAAGCTTGATCTGGGGGGCGCTGCAGATGCGGAGGGACTGAGTGCTGGGATCGTCAAGAACGACCCCTCCTACCGACCTTCCATCTTCGCCTCGCCTAGGGCTGACCCCGAGTTGCAGGAGAAACTGGCTATGCTTGAGGAGATCCGAAAAGTCAAGCAGAACATCGAGACGTTGCGGAACGCACCCCAACCTTCGACGAGCGAACAGCACGACCAGGCCAACGTGCCCCCCGAGACCCAGCCCAGCCCCACTCGACCAACGCGCTCCAAACGGCCCAAGGTCAAGGAGGATGTATCTCAGCTTAGTTCGACCCTCCAGATCCCTCTCGACCCCGAGAAGATGGCATGGGACGATTACACCAACGACAGGAAGCTGTTTACGCCCCCGAGCGGAGAATCTGTACCAATCCCTACAACCCCAATCCCCGTCAGTGCGGCCGTGAAAGAGGCTTTGGATAGGAGGATGGAGATGGAGCGAGCGTTTGCGATTGCGTCAAGCGAAGAGGGTGGAAGTGGGAGAAGAGCTTCTCGATCAAGCGGGAAGACGCTTTCAAGGCCGGCGTCGAGACTAAGTGGTTTGATGTTGGACGGGGAGGGTGGGAGAAGGACATCAAGTGGCGAGCGGGCAGAAAGGAGGCACTCTACCAGTCGACTGAGCACTTTGACGTTCGAAGGCGAAAGGGAGCGGAAGCTCTCTAGCGGGAGTCGCTTGGATTATTCGACGCAACTTCAAACATCCCCGGTGGAAGAGGATGATTTTACGCCTGCGGAAAAGCCACGACGTGCATCAGCGTTGCCTTCGTCCACTGTTCAACCCCAAGCATCCATCACGCGCCCGGATCGATATAGCCGTTCAAGGAGCATGGGCAATGATGTCCTTCTCCGGGCCGCGCAAATCGTTTCTGGACAGACTGCCACCAACATGAACCCAGCCCCTCAAGCAAATCAGAGACCCCCAACATTACCGAATGCCAACCCGAAACCCATGCCAGTTTCCGCCTCCCCGTCTGCAGCTATCATCCCGCGGCGGCGTCCGGTCTCACCTCCACCTCAGGCTTCGCCGTTCACAACGCCTCAGACTCCAGCTGAGCTCGCCGCTCTGTCCTCCCGACATCGTCTCAAAATGAAGGCGATGCAGGCGCCGCTCACGCATGAAGAGGAAGAACGGAATAAGCTGGAGAGGGCCAAGGAGCGGTGGGAGAAATCGAAGAGCGTTGAAAGGCAAGTGATGGAAAGGAAAGACAGGGATTCGAAGCGCATCAGTCGTCAGGATCCGAACGCTGCGGCTCCCGAGGACGAGGTTATCGCGTCGGATGATCGTAGGATCGGTGAACGCTCGAGGTCCCCTACTTCTGGATTGGACAAGGTTTTACAGTGGCAGAAGACCTCGTCATCGGCGGCCAAGCCCCAAAATCAGCGCCGGAACTCGAGGCAAAGTGGAAGGAACTCCTCTGCATATGTCGATGAGGAAGGTCAACTTCTGGATGTCGATGGAAGGCGGGGTGGTGCAGAATCTCCGATGATCCCGGTTACATCTTCGACGCAGACACCTGTGATGGCGAAGCGTTCGTCTACATCGAGGAGTTTGGACGCTTGGACGCTATTCTCTAGCCCTGGCTCGTCCAAACCACCACCAAACTAAAGTCCAATAACTCATCAACTCCCATTGCTGTTGGACTTGTGGTCGCAATAACCTTCTCTTCACCCCACCATCATTTTATACCAACACCTTCAAATGCCCTTATGAACATTTTACGCTTTCATGCCAATGGACCCGCTTTATGATTTGTACCTCGAATTGTTTTCGGAAATACGCATACCATCGGACTTGTTGTCTCGCACCCGCTCTTCGTATCCTTTACTCCTGTACTCGAACACCCGTATATCCCCCATTGTTTTCCCAATCAAATTTCTTTGGGCGGCGCGCGTGCCGCCTCTTCCATTATCCAGATGTCTTCCACAGTTGCACATCCTTAACTCGCAAACCTCGTCCCGTACATAGCATATCACAGAATCTTCTTATTCCGTGGCTCGCCGGCCCACCTTGACGCATCCAACCCCCGCCCCCGCCCCGTTGATATCCGAATGTGAGATAGCGATAGTGATGCCACGTGCGCTCTTATCGGTTAATGTGCAGCTAGAGCGCGGTCTGAATGTTCCGGAGGCTTGCATTGAGGAGATAGCGAAGAAGTATTGTGATTGGATTCAAGATCGTTGGTCAATGACGAGCAATTAAAATCTTCCTTCTCGGACACCGAATAACAACATGCTTCTTGCTTAGTCAACATCCCTCCAAATGTTTAGCCAGGCGACCCCTTCATCTTCCATTTTGTGGCACCGGTTATGAGCTATGCGTCGAACTCTATGCTCTATGACTGAAATTTGGCCTCTGGGGCTTGAACGTGTCGTGGGTTGTGGGCATGCACGTTTGCACATAGTTCGCCAAGACGGAACAATTTTTGCCTCCGTTTAATTTTACGTACAAAGCGCAAAAGGAGCAAAGGTTGATCTCAAGCCCAACTGAGATTAAACGTGGCCGACCATGATGTTCGTAGGTCGAGGACGGTACGTGTACGTGTAACTCTGTTACGGAATCCGCGCTTTTCGTCAGCCTCATCCGGATTGTGGCAGGCTTTATTCCTACTTATATTCGCTAGCTCCCCATTTTCAGGCCATTACGTGCCCTATACGAGGCGAGCAGGCGCTGGCAATAGGAACCTGGGCGCCTAAAAGGCTACTTCAATACCTCAACCCTAAAGCCCAAACGACCGAATAAAGAAATCTCCGGGGAAATTCTAGACTCTATATCTTGGCCATTGCATGCTTGAATCATCAGCCGTGTGGCGTCCACAAAATTCGGCAGCAAAAAGAGTGCTTGCTTATCCTTAGACATTTCACTGCCTGGTGCACGTTGGTATGGCTGGGTCCGAAAGACTCGAGGTGCGATTTACGTCTTTCCGCGCCGTCTTACGTCTGAACATCAAATGCAGTAGGATTGCGATAACGGCGTAGTGGAACATCGTTCGACTGGGAGCCGTTGACACAACTGCCGAGATTACTCTCTCCCCGAGGACGTGTTCAGGATGGCCTGGGCTCCCGAGGACCGATTAACTGCTTCTGATCGTCTTCACGGCGGATGCTCCCGAGATCGCGAGCCCCTTGGGCATCACGTCAACAGCGAATGCGGTTTGCAGACATGTATTTCGTGCCTTGGACACGTAGAAGCGGCCTTTGGCCCAGTATAAAGAACGCAAGGCTTTGAACGATCAAAATCATCTCAAAGCCCTCTCAAATCATCTCACTCATCTTTCGCAACCAACATCACAGAATTCATCATGGAAGCTCGCACCGGAAACAACGCCGTCTGTTTCGCCCTTCAGTCTGAAATGCGCGGATATGTCTGCGGGGTGAGGCGTCTTACCACTTCGCTCGATAGCACTTTTGATCTTTGTCTAACGACTTGCAATTTCTTAGACCGTTAACTCGAGGATGCAGCAACAGTGCTACATCGAAGTGAAGCGGGGGGATGGCACTCAGGTCACCGCTGCGACCATGGAAGGCGAAGGCAACAGAGAGATGCTTAGGAACGTCATGAACGACAACACAAACTGGTCTTTCGGGCCTTTCCCCTTCCCTGCAACCATTTGCGTCACCATGAGGCACAAACGCGATCGCGTCTGGACAGAGTCCAAAGTTGTTGGCCCGTTGTCGGTGAGATGCTTTAAGCGACTTATGAAATAACGTCCAAAATAATCAACACAACGCTTCTATAGAACATCAAGTATCCCGAGCCGGACTACCCCATGACCTTCCGCTCCCAGCAAGTGAGTTTTTCGACTAGAAATCAAGGAACAGGCGCTGACTAGCTGTATTTTCTAGGTCGTCTCGGAAGATCTCGACAACTATGCCCATGACGATTGCTGCATCACCGTCCTTGAATACAAGTAGTGCATCCCAATTTGTAGTAGCTTTCTGTATCATTGCATATCGCTGTGAATTTGAACGACTGTGCGCGACTTTTACTTTTTGTGTGACATCCCTATTCATCGCTCTTTAAAGCCCAAGACAAACTTTCACGGCAACTGCGTGCACCATCGCCCATCTAAGGCCTCCTATTGACCCTCCATCCTACGTCCCGCCGGGTAGATTACAACGAACGCCAATACGCGGTCCCAATAGATAGTTATAGCAGCTATGTCACTGTCACGCTCCGGCTCATTACGCACTCTTAGACCGCCACAGATCTTGTCGACCGTATAATATCGCATCACACATTTAAACAGCTCTTGCTTGTTGGTTATACCCACAATTCTATCTCGAATCTGAGGCTTGGCATGCGATGCGTGTCGAATGGCCTTACGTACACACGCTCTATTGTTACCTACAGTGGACGGAAGCTTTCGCGTGCCTGCATTCATTACCTCTTCGATTAGACCACCTTCGCGAGCAGCCTCCTACAAACGTTCCGATGAGGCTTAGATGCGATGCGCTCTTACGTTTTTTCAACCCTGAATCGATAGTCTTGAGGCCCAAAGATTAAACGCTGGAAGGTGTTTGGTCATGTAGCCTCGATATATGGTTTCCCGAGTACGTATAAAACAGAGCTCGGCGTGGCACGATCCGTTGATGTCTCCTCCCTGACTTTGTTACGCATGTAGGCGCAAGGCTCTGGGTTGTCAGGCTCCCGATCAACGCTTCGAGGCAGGGTATAACTTTAATCACCGACCTGGGATGCGTCAGCTTCTCGGGGCGCTTGACAAAAGTATAAGAGTGTCGGGGGTTTTATTATAATGCCCCAAAGTACCCCAAACTCCCCACCTACCACATCTCCACCACTTGACCATCCCTCAAAATCCTATCATCATGGATTCCGCTTCTACCAATGGCATTATGTCTTTTAACCACAAACCCGAACATTGCGGCCATGTTTCTGGTGTAAGTCGTCTCACCGCATTTTGGCCAAACGGCCCTTTTGATCCTTAGCTGATAATTTATCGTGATTTTCCCAGTTTGTGAACACGCAGGAAGAACAGCGGGTTCACATTGAAGTGAGGCAAGCCAACGGGCCTCAAATCGACGGCATAACGATGGAGGGCCAAGGCCACAGGTCAACCCTAAGAGAGGTCATGAGCAACAGCCCCGGTTGGTCCTTTGGCCCCTTCCCTTTCGAGACAAGGGTATATATCAAGATTACCCACAAGCGTGATGGCGCTTGGGTGGCCTCCCACGTCGTTGGTCCTCTGACGGTGAGTTGAAAATCCGATATCTTTGTCTCAACAACAGCTTATATCGCACTTTCTAGGTCGACAAACGCCCCGAGCGAAACTACCCTATGGAGTTCCGGTCACAGACAGTGAGTGATCTACGATAGCGGAACGGCTAAACGTTAACTCTTTATTTTCGATAAAGGTCATATCGGAAGATCTCGACAATTCCGGTCATGAAGATTGTACCGTTACCGTGCTCGAGTACAAGTAGCACATCCTGCCCTTCTGTTTGTAATTGATCGTGAACGCTTGAACGGCCGTGCCCGACGACCATTGTGTAATCTCTTCAAGTGTTTAAAGAAACTGTACAGCGCGTCTCTCCCACATAGCATATTGACTGTTTGATGGAGAGTTGTACATACTGATGTAAATTGAGTGGATTGAGTGATATCCCATTTTAGGTTAATATTGGTCGAGGAAAACGGTCACTCTACGACGAGTACCTGACGAGTGTGGTTTTGCTGTTGGGAAGTATGCGTAGAGCGGACTGTCAGGATACTGGGCTTCCCTAAACCTGCAGGAGAATGGAGAGAACGATTAGCTGCCTCGTGTTTTGGACTTTGATAATCCATGACCCATTCATTTGCACGTACGATCGGGTATTCATCATTTCCCGAAACTACCAGACACGAAGATAATCCGTCGACAAGCTGATTTCTGAATATGGTGAATACGTATTTTGGGTGCACTGTGCCATCGTGCCTAATGATTGGCGTCCATTCGACAAAAGAGAGCGTAGCGCAATCCTTTGCGATCTTCTCGATCATTGTTTTAGCTGACTCCTCGGTTGACGGTTGATCGGCATCTAGATATAAGCTGTGGAGGCAATTGAAGCCGCTAAGCGCTGGAATCAGGTCGCCCAGATCGGTCTTCTAAGCAAACATCAGTTGCGCGTGTAGTCAGGATTGCGAGATGGTAGCTCACTCTTTTAGGAGCGTCTGAAATTTCGGCAAGCGGCGAGACCAAGTCATGGAAGCTGGGCTTCCGGCGAACATCAGCTGGCAAGTACTCAGCATTGCAAGACGACGGCTCACTAGTGCAGGGACGCCTTGCGAGTCAATGAGGACGCGCACGGCCTCGACGAAAGGGCACCACTTATTGACCGATCGGAGAAACGCGGCAACATTTCGACGCAGCACCTTCACCCCTCCAATTGATTGCAGAGCCGCTCCGAGAAGAGGGAGGACGGATTCGAGATCTTCAAGACTCCAGATATTAGTGGATTGGGTGCTGCCGATGCCGTCGAAGGCCCGGATGGATCTGTCTGGAAGGAGTATCTTCGCGATTTCTGGGGATGCGCCAAGCGCCTCTAACTTTGGCAATTCAACCGTGGGGATGAGAGACGGATTACTGCCCCAAGGTAATTTGAGCTCCTTAAGGTTTCTTTGGCTCTCCAACCAGGTCCAGAATGATGGCAGCAATTGACCGGACATGCGTGCTGGGAGCAACACGGATTTTACGCCTCTTGAAGGACAATTATCGACAAAGAGACGAACAGCGTCCATGTGGACCCCATCATGCCACTCCACCGTCCGGAGGTTGTGGAGACACGGCAAGACCATCCACTCTTCGGAGACTGTTCTCCATGCATGCGATTTCGAGGAGCTGATAAACCTCCTTACATGAGTAGCTAGACGAGGATGTTTTTCAAGTACTCGGTAAAGGTTGTACCAAGGTACATGCCTCGTCAGACCTGCCTCAGAAAGTTCATCGATGATGAGGCCAAAAGGGTCTCTGTACAACTGAGCGACCGCGATGTTGTAGAGGACCTTGTTGACCAAACAGACCTCGAGAAGAGTGTTCCTTGAGCATTTTTCGACGATGAAGGTCCAGACGTCATATGAGAGTATAAGCGAGCTGGAGGGATGTTCGCTCGTGGCCATGGGGCTTGCTCTGACTCAGTACGAACCATATTAATCGCTGGGCCAGTGATTCGAGTTATGAAACTCTTACCGAGATGACTCGGAAATTCGCAGGTCGATAGAACGTCGTCAGGATGGTGTAGTGGTAGTAGTAGGAGGGGGGGGGGGGAGGATGAGGATGAGTTATCGTTATCCGGAGTGATAGGACCCCTGGAGAAGGAGTTCGTAGCTCACAATAGCAGAGTGTAAAGATGGATAGAGAAAAACAAAGGATGGTGGGCCAAATGCGGGTTAGTGTTTCAAGAGGAAGTTCTGGTCATGGAGGTTGACATCTCGGGGATCTCGGCGTCTGTTAAATAGAGTTCCTTCTTGGCGTCTCCCGCTGTAATTTCGACGGTCAGGAAACAATAATGACACTGCCATAGGGACTGAGTTATCTGATAGACTTGATGAAGCTTTAATTGGTAGGACGTTAGACGATAAGTAAGAGATCGCGCGCATTCCACCGTATTCTTGTGTTCCTTGGTTACAACGGTAGTGGGCTTTGCCATGCTTGCACGGCCCTACCGGTCTTATGAAATGTGGGCCAGCATGCTTGGAACGTTTCTTGCTGTCCCAAGGACAATCAAAATCATCAGGTAATTTGAAAATATCACACCAGGTCTTCTCATAAGGATGCATTGGGTATTCAACAAGATTGCCACCGTACACAGGGGATCACATGCCAACCGGCATGAGGGCGGGGTTGTTGTTGAAATGAAAGGATAAGCCAGGCTATCAGGATGCTATGCCTCGACTAACCTGAACGGTAATGGAGAAGAAGGTTAGCTTGGTCGGCCGTCGATTGTGAAATTGGGCTATTCCTCTACACGTACACAGATTATTCAATTCGTGGTGGGGCTGCGACGCACGACCATAATCCGCCCACAAGCTCAAACTTAAATACCATGAATTTATAGACGCGATACACACTGCTGTCCGGCCTGGCGGTTGTCGTCCATTTGACAACAGAGAGCGCTGGACAGTCTTTTGAAATCTGCTCGATCGTTTCCTTGACCGACTCCTCCGTCGACTCCTTATCGACAGTCAAATGCAAGGTACGGAGGCAGTTGAAGCCGCGAAGGGCAGAGACCAAGTCTTCCAAGTTCACCTTTTAGTCGATATCAGCTTAGTGAGTAGGCAGTACTGCGGGAGAAGACTCACTACTCCTGGAGCATCTGCAAAGCCGGAGCTCGGACAATCGATGAGGAAGTGAATGAACTTGACGAAAAGGCACCACGAGCGGACCAATCGGAGATACGCGGCGGAATTTTGATCCATCACCTTGACCCCTTCAATCGATTGTAAACCCGCGCCAAGATGGGGGAGGACCGATTCGAGATCTTCAGGGCTCCAGATGGGTGAATCGATATCTCTGGTGGCAATGCCGTCGGATATTCGGACTGATCTGTTTGGAACGAGCATCCTCGCAACGTTCGGGGATGCGCCTAGGGCCTCCAACTTCGGTATTGTATGCAGAGGTATAATGGATGGATCGCAGCTCCAAGGTAGCTTGAGCTCTTTGAGATTCTTTTGGCTCTCCAGCCACGCCCAGAACGACTGCGGCAACTGGTCGGGCATATCTGGGGAGAGCAACACAGATCTTATGTTTCTGGAAGGACAGTCGTTGATAAATAAGTGAACGGCGTTGACAGTGAGTCCGCGGTGCCATTCTACCGCCGTGAGGTTGTACAGGTTTGGTAGAACCATCCGGTCGCCGGAGGGCTTGTCCGATCGCTGCGGGAGGCTAGACATGATGTACCGTCTGACGCAGGTTGCTAGATGAGGGCGTGCTTCGAGGATTCGGAAAAGCTTGGTCCAACGGACAACGTCGGAAATTTCGTAGGCCATGAGGCCACAGGGATCCTGGTAGAGTCGGATGACGGCAATGCTGTAGAAGTACTCGTTGACTAAACAAAGATTGAGGAGGGCATGCCTTGAACAACTGTCAACGATGTAGATGAAGACGTCGTATGAGAGTGCAAGTGACCAGGAGAGACATTGGGTGGTGGTCATCTGCTCCAGCGCAATCGGATCAATTACTAATATGCCAATCTAAATTAAAGAAACTCTTACTACCTCGTCAACCTTAAAGTTCGTAAGCCAGCGTAAGGTGGTTTGAGAAGAGACAGACCCAAACGTGGGGGAGAAGATCGATTCCGGAGTGTCGACGTCTCCAATAGCTCGCGCTCGATGGTATAGTCGTACGTTTGGGGAGGCGATATAAGAAATGGACCAGACGCGTAGCACCTTTACGGGATTATGAGGGTCAGCGTCCACGAGGTGATAAGCGGATCAAATAAGCGGATCAGCAATGGGGGAACGCCAGCGGAGCGGCGGAATCAAGTCCACACTTTGATACCGCCTGTTGCCATTTACACGTGCTTCAGTGTTGTTTAGGCGACGAGATCAGATCGTCCATGACCCTCCGGTTTCTAGAATGTTATGAGAGTAACTTCTCCGCCATTGATTCAACGGAACTCCGGTCACAGCCTGCCATACCTGCTTCAGCAAGACGATGAATCGCCGACTGAATTCGAGTGGATACGTTACTATAATTTTCACGACGAAGGAGGACATCTGGGTTGTATGACCTCAAACATCGTCTCCTGAACAAGGGGGAGGTTGAAAAAGCATGAGACGACACAAGAATCCTACCAATACACGGGAGTGGAAGTGTAAAGACTCTGCTCTACTTGCACTCACCAACCAATGCTTTCGTTTTTCTATATGGTCTCTAACCCTGAAATTCCAATAAAATTTATCGAATCAGGCGATCTGAAGATAATACAGCAGGCATCTCAGACAAAACCCATTGGTTTTTAAACGGGATTAACGCTTGACACGTTGGATTACCTGATATTTCAAGACTGTCGGCTAGAGTATGAGAAAGGGGTTGTCGTTGAGACGAAAAGGGTAGGCCAGATTTACCAAGATGCTGGGCCTCGATAAGCCTGCTTGACGACGGAAGAGACAATGAGCTACATCATCTCTTTGACTTGAACGATCTACTCGTTTCCACGTACGATAGGGTATCCATCATCCAACGGGAGTTCAACACGCGACCATAATCCTTCGACGAGCTCGTATCTGAACTCCGCGAACGCATAGTTTGTATATATGCGGTCGCCGGGCATAACAGTTGATGTCCACTTGACAAAGGAGAGGGTCGGACAGTCGTTTGCGATCTCCTTGATCATTTCCCTGACTGAATCCGGTGTTGATTTGTAATCAACGGTCAGATACAAGTTTCGGAGACACTTGAAGCCACGAAGCGCTGAGACCAAGTCTTCGGAATTGATCTTTCAGCCAACATCAGCTTCGCCGAGTAGTCACTATCGCGAGAGAATAACTCACTACTCCCGGAGCGTACAAGATACCCAATTCTTTAGAGTCGATGAGGAAGTGGATGGTCTCGACGAAAGGGCACCACTTTCGAACCAATCTAAGAAACGAAGTGACATTCCGACGCGACACTTTTATCCCTCCGATCGATTTCAGGCCGATTCCGAGATGGGGAAGGATGTATTTGAGATCTTCAAGACTCCAGATCGGTGACGTGGCGTTTCCGATACTGCCGATGCCGTCGAAAGCTCGGATGGATCGATTGGGGACGAGGATCTTCGCGACTCTAGGGGTCGCCCCAACCGACTCCAGCTTCGGAAACGTGAGCGTGGGGGGTATGGTGGATGGATCGCAGTTCCAATGTAGCCCAATCTCTCTGATGTTCATCTGGCTCTCCACCCAGGGCCAGAACGACGGGGGCAGCTGGCCGATAATACCCGGCGCGAGCCAAACCGATGTTATATCTCTGGAAGGACATCTATTGGTGAAGAGACTGACGGCGATGATAGAGGCTCCGTCGCGCCATTCGACCGTCGTGAGGTTGCGTAGACTCGGTGGAACCATCCACTCATCGGAGATCCTGTCCGATAGATGCGAGCGTTTGGAGCTGATGAACCTTTTCACATAGCTCGCTAGGTGGGTATTTGTCGAAAACAATCGATAAAGCTTGAGTCTCGTAAAGCTGTCGGAAAGCTCGTCGGCGATGAGACCAAAGGGATCCCGGTACAGTCGAGCGACCGCAACGCTGTAAAAAGCCTGGTTGACCAAACAGAGTTCGAGGAGAGTGTATCGCGAGCATTTTTCGACGATGCAAGTCAAGACGTCATACGGAAATGTAAGCGAGGGGGAAGAGGGACGTCCGTTCGTGGTCATGAGATACGTCCAGCTGGGCGCTAACCACGTTGATCAATGAGATGTCACCAATACGCGGTCGAGAAGCTCTTACGGAGTTGCCGTCGCCCCAATTGGTCGACCGGTTGGACGTAAAGTATAGAGGAGGCCGTCCTGGGCGAACGAGCGTGGAAGACCTTCTCGACTATTCACACGAACGACCTGGCGATGATCTCAGCTGACGTTCCTGGCTATGAACGTTGTCTAAGGTCGAAGAGCTAGACGGAACGTATGAAGGACCGGAGTGGAGGTGTATGTGGAGGATTCAATTTGGCAGAGATGTATGCTGCTGTACGGCTATGAATGGCGCCAATATGTGCCATGCCTCCAAGATTGGGCATGCGCAGTCCTATATATCGTCCAACTTTACCGAAGATGGTGTGGGGGTGGTGAGAGTCGGCCCATAACATACCGTGAGGGAAACCCCAAAATAAGTAGTGGAGGAGAAAGAAGCAAGTGGTGAGAAAGGGACCTCGGGCAATGCGCCCGGTTAGTGGTTGCCGCTTGTTCCTCGCGCTCCGTTCTCCGTTAGCAAATTCAAAATCATCTATATACAACCAATGCACCACCTGAGGAGTTTCGGACACTCTGGGCAGGGTGGTATAGCCAGGCCCGGCTTGTCCGGATTTTCCCGATGAATTTGCGATGACGTCTTCACAAATCTAGTTACCCTTTCGGTGTACCTGGTCCTATCATCATCGAAAGGGCGCTTTCCAGGTTATCTCGGAAGCAAAGACATCACACTTCAGATGGCCACTCTCTCTATCACGTAAAGCCATTCCCAGTTCAGAAAACTATAAAGCCCAGGGGGGTTATCGCTCACAATACAGCCACCGAGATCCTATCTCATCTTTTCCAAGGCAGCAGCACAACCCACTCAACCCATGCTAATACAAACCCCAATACCAACCATCAACATCGGTTACGGCTGGTGTTTCATCGACGCTGAGCACACGCCCATGGGTCCCGAGATGCTCATTGAGCTAACCAAGACCATCAATTACTACTCCGAGCGTTGCATACCCGTCGCTCATCTCCCCACGCACGGGAGTCTTGAGAAACCTCTCCGTCTTGAGTCAACGGCACTCCAATCACAGCCTGCTATACATACGTCATATTTTGACCTCAAGATGTCTAAAACGATGAATCGCCAATTTGGACTGCGTAGAGATCAGCAGTGTTCTTCGACGGTCCCTAGATCTTACTGAAATCGACGGAAATACGTGACTAGTTATAACAGCAGCGAAGGAAGTAAAGTCACATGCGTTGTATGAGGTTGAAAAGCATGACAAGACACCGGAAACCACCAACCAATATTCGTCATGCTTTCTTTTTCTGTACGTTCAAATTCTCTAGCCCTAAATGATAATGAAATCCATCAAATCAGGTGATTTGAACACAATTTAACAAGTCTCTCAGCCAAAAGCAGAAGGGGAAAAAGAAAGTTGGTTGTTTCACAGAATGAACGCTTGGCACATGGGATTACTTGATGTTTCAAGACTGTCGACTTGCGTATGAGAAAGAGGTTGACTTTGGGATAAAAAGGGTAGGCTAGATTACCAGGATGCGGGATTTCGATAAGCCTGTACGATGATGGAAAAGAGGATTAACTCCCTCGTCCGTCGATGACCTATTCGTCTGCACGTACGATAGGGTATTTACCATCCCGCGGGCGTTCAACGCACGACCATAACCCACCGACAAACTCGTATGCAAACACATATGCCTCATTTGGATATCCGGCGTCGTATGAACTAATAGTTGACGTCCACTTGACAAAGGAGAGCATCGGACAGTCTTTTGCGATCTCCTCGATCATTTCTCTGACCGCTTCTTCCGTTGACTTGTAATCGATGGTCAGGTAGAAGTTGCGGAGACACTGGAAGCCATGAAGCGCTGAGACCAAGTCTTCCAAATTGATCTTTCCCATAAGGTTCCAATATCAGTTCGCCCCGATAATAGTCAATATCACGGATAGAAATGACTCACTACTCCTGGAGCGTCCGGGACGCTGATATCTTGACATTCGATAAGACAGTAGATGGTCTTGGTGAAAGGGCACCACTTTCGAATCAATCGAAGGAACGAAGCGACATTTTGACGTGACACTTTTACCCTTCCGATCGATTGCAGACCTGGTCTAAGGTGAGAGAGGACGTATTCAAGATCTTCAAGACTCCAGGTGGGCGAAGTGGTGTCGTAGAAATAGCCGATGCCATCGAAGGCGCGAATGGATCTGTTGGGAACGAGGATCCTCGCAACGTTTGGGGATGCGCCAAGGGCCTCTAACTTTGGTATTGTATCCAGAGGTATAATGGATGGATTGCAGCTCCCAGGCAACTTGAGCTCTCTGAGGTTCTTTTGGTTCTCCAGCCAGGTCCAGAACGCTTGCGGCAAATGGTCAGGCATCCATGACGGGAGCAACACAGATCTTATGTCTCTGGAAGGACAGCTGCGGATGAATCGGTGAACAGCGTTGATAGTGAGTCCATAGCGCCATTCTATTGTCATGAGGTTTGATAGGTTTGGTAGAACCATCCAGTCGCCGAGGGGCTTTTCCGATCGCTGCGACATGATGTACCGTCTGACGTGGGTTGCTAGGCGAGGGCGTGCTGCAAGGGTTTGGAAAAGCTTGTCCCAGCGGACAAGGTCGGCAATTTTATAGGCCATGAGGCCACAGGGATCCTGGTAGAGTCGAGTGACGGCGATGTTGTAGAAGGCCCAATTGACTAAACAAAGATTAAGGAGGGCGTGTCTTGAGCAACTGTCAACGATGCAGATGAAGACGTCATATGAAAGTGCGAGTGACCAGGAGGGACATTGGTTTGTGGCCATCTGCGCCAGCGCGATTGGATTAACTACTGACACGCTGATCTAAATTAAGGAGGCTCTTACTATTTCGTCAACTTTAAAGTTCCTAGGCTAGCGTAAGATGGTTTAAGAAGAAACCGTCCCGAATGTGGACGAGGAGATTGTTGTCGGAGTGTTGGCTTCTCTCCAACAGCCCGCGCCCGAGAGTGTAGTCGTACGCTTGGGGAGGCAATATACGACACAGATCAGATGCGTAGCACGTTATGGGTGCACAAGAATCAGCAGTAATGGGGAGGGGGGATGAAGATGGTGGGCGCATCGAACCCCGCGGTATTATACGGTGATCAGCGATGAGACAGCGAGAACGCCAGATGCGGAACGGCGGAATCAAGTCCACACATGATGCCATTGTTTGCTAATTGCAACACGCCTCGGGAAACGAGATCAGAGATAATGTGTACGGTTATCGTCTCTTCCATGACCCTCTGGTGTCGATGTCATGAGAGCAACTTCTCCGTCATTGGTTCAACGGCACTCCAGCCACAGCCTGCCATACCTGCTTCAGATCTCAACCTCAATATGCCCAATCGTCGACTGAAATCGAGTGGATACGTGACTAGTTTTCGCGACAAAGGAGGACACCTGGGCTGTATGACCACAAACGTCGTCTGCTGAGTAAGGAGGGCGCTGAAAAGCGTTATAAGACACCGGGAGCCATCAAGGCGCGAGAGTGGGGGCCCTACTCGCACCCACCAGCCAATATTCGCCATGCTTTCGTTTTTCTGTATGTTCTCTGGCCCTGAAAATGCCAATATCCTAAAATAAACCCATCGAATCAGGTGATCTGAATATAATATAGCAGGCCTCTCAGAACAAAAATTGATTATTTCACAGAATGAACGTTTGGCACATGGGATTACCTGATATTTCAAGACTGTTGACTTGAGTATGAGAAAGGGGTTGTCGTTGAGATGAAAGGGTAGGCTAGGTTACCAGGATTCTGGGCCGCGATAAGCCTGTGCGATGGTGGTTAGTGACTTCGTCTCTCGATGACCGATTCTTCCGCACGTACGACAGGGTACTCATCATTCGACAGGAGTTCAACGCACGACCATAATCTGTCGATGAGCTCGCATCTGAACTCCTTGAATGCATAGTTTCTATGTTGGTCGTCGCATGGCCTAACAGTTGACGTCCACTTGACAAAGGAGAGCGTTGGACAGTCTTTTGCGATCTCCTTGATCATTTCCCTGACCGATCCCTCTGTTAACTCGTAATCGACGGTCAGATACAGGTTGCGGAGACACTTGAAGCCACGAAGCGCCGAGACAAGATCTTCCGGATCGATCTTTCAGCCAGGATCAGCTTCACCGACTGGTCGGTAATCGCGAGAGAAATGACTTACTACTCCTGGAGCGTTCGAGATGCTAAAGTCTTCAAAGTCGATGAGGAAGTGAAGGGTCTTGGTGAAAGGGCACCACTTTCGAACCAATCGCAGAAATGAACCGACATGTTGACGCATCACTTTCACCCCTCCAATCGATTGTAAACCCGTTCCAAGATGGGGTAGGACATGTTCGAGATCTTCAAGACTCCAGGTGGGTGACGCGGTGTCGCGGATGTTGCCGATGCCATCAAAGGCTCGAATGGATCTGTTGGGAACGAGGATTTTCGCGACTTCCGGGGTCGCGCCGAGGGCTTCCAACTTCGGTAAGGTCAACGTTGGTATGCTGGATGGATCGCAACTCCAATCTAGCTCAATCTCTCTCATATTCCTTTGGCTCTCCAACCAGGGCCAGAACGATGGCTGCAGCTGACCGGTAATATCTGGCGCAAGCCAAACTGATGTTATATCCACGGAAGGACATTCATCAGTGAAGAGACTGACGGCGGTGATAGAGACCCCGTCGTGCCATTCGACCGTCTTGAGGTTGTGCAGATTCGATAGGATCATCCACTCATCGGAGATCCTTCCCGATAGATGCGAGCATCTAGAGCTGATGAACCTTTTCACATGGCTTGCTAGACGTGTATTTGTTGAAAGCAATCGATAGAGTCTGTACCAAGGGACAAGTCTCATAAAGCTGTCGGAAAGCTCATCAATGATGAGACCAAAGGAATCCCGGTACAGTCGAGCGACCGCAACGCTGTAAAAGGCCTTGTTGGCCAAACAGAGATCAAGGGGAGTGTATCGTGAGCATTTTTCAACGATGCAAGTCAAGACGTCATACGGAAGTGTAAGCGAGGGAGAAGAGGGACGTCCGTTCGTAGTCATGAGGTAGGTCTAGCTGGGCGCGAACTACGTTAATCAATGAGATTTCACCGATGCGCAGTCGAGAAGCTCTTACCGTGTTTCTGTCGCCCTAATTGGTTGACCGGTTGGACGTAAAGTATAGAGGAGGCTGTCCTGGGCGAACGAGCGTGGAAGACCTTTCTCGTCTGTTCACACGACCGGCCTGGCAATGATCTCAGCTGATGTCCTGGTTACGAACGTTGTCCAAGGTCGAAAAGCCAGATGGAATGTATGAAGAGCTGGGGTGGAGGTGCATGTGGAGGAGGAAGTGGAGGGGTGGAGATGTAGGCTGTGACACGCACGAATATGTGTACCAACACCCATCCCTCCAATATTGCGCAGTCTATATCATCCGACGTTACCGAAGATGATGTGGGGGCGGTGAGAGTCGGTTCATAGCATACCGTGAAGGCAAGCTGAGTTACTTCCAAAATAAGTAGTTGAGTCGAAAGAAGCAAGAGGTGAGAAAGGGTCCTCGGGCAACCCGCCCGATTAGCGGTTGGCGCTTGTTCCTCGCGCTCCGTTCTCCGTCAGCAAAAATTCAAAATCATCCATATGCAACCAATGCACCGCCTCAGACACTCTGGGCAGAGTAGTGTAGCCAAGCCCGACTTGTCCGGATTTTCCCGATGAATTTGCGATGACGTCTTCACAAATCAAATTACATTAGTCACCTACCACGGCCCTTTCCCTTCACTCGGCGTACCTAGTCCTGTCATCGAAAGGGCGCTTTCTAGGCTATCTCGGAAGCATCGACAACACGCTGCGGATGGCCGCTCTGTCTATCACGTAAAGCCTTTCCCGACTCGGAAAACTATAAAGCCTTGGGGCGTTGTCGTTCAATTTCCAGCCACCAACAATCCATTCAACCTTCTCCACCCACCCAAGCATACTCACTCACCCCATCCCAATACCAACTCCAATACCCACCATCACTATGTCCTACGCACCCAGACCCCCACGTGGCTCTCCCTACATGGCCGGCGCCTTTGGCATCCCCGTCCCTCCCAAAGGCGACCTCAACATGGAAGACTATCGCGCCAACAGTCTCAACCAACCTCCAAGGTTCCGAGATGCGCTCAAGACTGGTACGTTCACCGTTGACGGGTTTATTTTATTTTATTTTATTTTTAGCCGCCCATGACTGATCCAAATGTACGTGTTCTACAGGCAAGGTGATCATTGGCACTGGCATCGGTATCGCCAGCGTCCCTAGTGCAAAGGTGACCGCCTCCCTCGGTTACGACTGGTGTTTCATCGACGCCGAGCATACGCCCATGGGTCCCGAAATGCTCACTGAGCTGATCAAGACCATCAACTACTACTCCGAGGGTTGCATGGCACCCGTCGTTCGTCTCCCTACACATGGGTACGTGTTTAATTGAAATTACGTTTCTTCAACCAGACAGCTGACTCTCGATATATTAGACATGAATGGATCGCATGGGCTCTTGACGCCGGTGCGGCAGGAATCATCCTACCTCACGTACGTCTTCCCTTTCCGAGTGTGTCAATTAGCTCTTAGAACTTGTTACTAACCTGTCTCGACTTCCCACAAATAGACCGAAACCGCCGAACAAGCGCGCAAAGTCGTCAACGCCGCCCGCTTCGCTCCACATGGCGACCGATCCTTCCCTCCCTTCGCTCAAACCTACGGATACACCGACGCCACACCCGAGGGCACGTCGCTCTTGGACATGTGGACCAACAACGCCGCGGTCATCATGCAGATCGAGTCCGCCGAGGGAGCTAAAAACGCCGAGGAGATCTGCGCCGTGCCAGGAGGTTAGCTTATACATTCTCCTGATTCGCGTGCACCAACAACCTGACCTTTTTTCTGAATTCCTATTAGTCGATGCCATCATGATCGGCACTGGCGACCTCCGTCTCTCTATGCGTCTCCCATTCGGCTTTGACGGCGTCGAACCCGAATACCTTAACGCCATTAATGCCATCGAAACCGCCGCAGGAAAGAACAACCTCCCCCTCGTCGGTTTTGCATTAAACGGTCTCGCAGTTGAAGCGAAGTTGAAGAAGGGGTATCAGTGTTTGATGGTCTCTGCCGATATGATCGCTTTGATCGCTGGGCAGAGTCAAGGGTTGGCCATGGCGAGAACGGCTGTGAGCGAGTTCAAGACCGTTGGGAAGAAGGTACCGACGGCGAATGGAGCGAATGGTGTGGTTAATGGTCAATAAGTGGGCGCGCGCTATCTCGCTTTTTCGTTTGTTTTAGGGGGGGACGGGATCTTGTATAGAGTTTATAATTAGAGCCGCTCGACTCCCTTGTTGTATAGAAATTAGCTTGACATTTAATCGCTATATAGCCCACGCTGGTAGATATGTGGAGCTTCCTCAGGTTGTTTGTCTGTTGTGATGAAGGTATGATCAATAGCGGTTCTCTTTTCACGGTCATATACCTCAGACGCATCTCCCCATATATCATGCAATTCTCAACGGAGGCAGAGAACATAAACGGATGCATAATTATCGCAAATCACCATCAAGAACACAATACGCCCGCACTCATTCTCACGACTTCCACTGCTGAGCATTTTCCCATAAATACGAGGGTGACGGTGATTGGCTGGGTCTTTCATCTCTGCGAAGCAGCTCCGTCATCGTCTTGTTGTCTTTGGACGGAGGGCCAAGGATTTTTTGCACTGCCAATCAAATAAAAAACTCCATGAGTATTATGTCTCCGCGATGAGAGTGTCGCATCAAAAACAGGTAGGCACACGCGTACCAGATGGATCATGTACGCCCACTTCCGAGTCAAAGAACTTCATGAGGATCTTAAGTTGTCGACGTCCGATGGTCGTCTTTTCTCCGAGCTGAGCCAAGATGTGTCTTCATAAAGGGGCACACCAAGGTCAGTGCGTGGCGTACAGGGAAGCACATACACATACTTGACGATTTCAATTTCTGCGTTGATCTTGATGGCCTCGATATGGGATTTTGATTCCAGCTTAGCCTTCAGGACGCGTACGAGGGTCATACCGGCCATCACCCAGCAGAACTAGCGGATAAAAACCATATAACAAACAGTAGTGAAAAATTTTGATGAGGTGGATCGACGTACACTGGAATAGTGATCCAATAGAATAACGTCATGTGGCCTGTGCGGTGTAAAGCATGAGAAAATCACTTCTTCTCAACCGACAGATGAAAAAAAAAAAACGTGTAACTGACGCGCTACTCAGCTGATATATCGATGCCATGATCACATCCACCGCGTCGAGCATCTTCTTTTTGGATGGACATGTCGACGAATTGAAATCCACATGCGGATCGTGGAGTAGTATCGTAGCTCTAGCTCACCCCACACACGCGTCGACCGAGTCACACACGTAAAACGTCAGCCGCGGCACTCCAAACGCGAGCTGTATGGACCAATGACTCACACGCTAGGCATCAAACTGGCCAGATAAAGCGTCGGATTCGTCGTGCCGGTCGTCTCATAACCCTCTGGCCATGCAGCGATAAACTTCATGATCATCTCATCCAACTCGCCGAATTCGGGACAACTCCTCGGGTCCTTCATATACTCTGTATCCGCGTACTTGTTTCGAAACCGGATGTTGAAGGTCTTGACTTTAGAGAGGATCGATACGGATTTAACGAGTAAGGAGAATGGGGATGTGAGGTCGGGTGGATGATAAAAGAGTGCGTTAGGTGAGGCAAGGCGCTGGCGAAGATTTAGAGGGTATTCGGTCTGGGTAGGAGCGAAAACGTTAGGCGGACCGGACGGCGATCAACAGGGAACGAGGACTGACGCCTTCGTTCCAAAGATTATCCGGAAGGGGAAGATACTGCGATATGTCATCGTCGTCGAGTAACATCGCCCAAGACGTCTCCGCAGACTGAAGACGCTCAGTCAAATAAATCACCCATAACATATTTCTTCAATATCAAAAAAAAAAAAAAGGGGGGAGGGGGGGGGGGAATACGAAAAGTAGAAACGACCAAGGTGCGTTAATTTTAGATATCAGCAGAAGGGAACGTTGGAAAGAGCGGACAAGCGTACCTTCGCTCTTCCCCCTCCGACACACTCTTAGCTGGCGGCAGTATCGAGGCAGTCTGATTTCCACCGTGGCGAGCCAAGCCGGAGAAGTTACTGGCGACGTTAAGGCCCATGGGTAGCGCCGCTCGTGCCGCCTTTCCGTTCGTAATCCAAACCTTCTCGAAAGAAAGAAAAGAACAAGAGATATGAAGGCGAGCGCGAGCAGGGGACTCGCCACAGCTTAATACTAACATTGACGATCGAGCCCATCGCGTAATAATACCTGGAACGAAGATAAGATTATGAGATATATAGAACGGTACATATATATATGCAGGTCCCTACCAAGATAGTATCACTTTGGCTGAAAGAGATGACATGTTGTTGAGATACCCTAGCCCTACCAGGCGGAGCGGAGAGAAGTAACCCACATTGAACGACTTGCAATGTCCGATCCCCTTGTTCATTCGCTTTGAGCGCGGTGATATTCGCCCACAGCGCATGGATGTCCCCAAACGACTGCTCGGAAGAAATCTTGTACCAAAACTGAGGAAACATGTCTTCCGACTGTATATCCGCCAGATTCGGAAGTGGCGGCGAGTCGATGACGGCTGTGTAGAACGAGGCCATGGCACAGATTGCGTGTAATAATGCTGCGAGATAGAGGAACCGTCAATTCCCCGATTTCCAGGTTACGGTGCAATGCCAGAAGTTGGCTAGAAGAGATGCTTTACCTGGGATGGGAAACTGCGGCGACGACGGAGGCGCTGCCAGCGCCTCCATAAAGCTAGAACGATGTAACAGCCTTGCGGCGTGGGGCTGGGAATCAAAGAATGTCTCAACCAGATGATGCAACAGCTCAGGCGATGGGACGTATAGTGGCCACCCAGGCGGTCCTAATGCAGAGTCATCATCAGGACCGACGACTTGAAGGGGGGTGCCGTCCAAGGTACCGTTGAGCAGCGCCTCGGCTGGGAGAATTTGGCTGTGACTGACTGGGTCGGGAAATACAAGCTCTGATGCTGCACCTGACGTTACTATGGGATTGGTATCAATGGTCACTGATGGGGTGGGTTGTCGGGACCGGGATAAAATGGTGTCGGACGATGCTGGGATATATTTAGGTAGGCTGGAAGGTGGCTGGGCGTCGGTGATGGGCAGAAGGAATGTGCCAGTGTTGGAGGGAGGCTGTGTGGTAGTCGAATATCTTCTGGATTAGCTGATACAGGATTGAATTACTCATTCAGACTTGACTCACTGGAGAGGCGGAGGCAATGGATCGAAGTGGGAGTGATGATCCGGATTCACCGGGAAGTTGAGTACTAGGACCAAACCCGGCAGAACCTCGTAGCGCTACTTCCAGGGAATCTGTGAGTTTCCGAGGTGATGCGTAATGATCACAGTCAGCTTCCTACGCCTGAATATTCGAGGCTGGAAGAACAATCGTCTAGTCTCAACTGATTTTGGCTTCGAGAGATTCAAGTTTTGATTGCTCGTAGTATGTAACAGGATCTGCGCGTTCGTCGTACGTGCATTCCAGCGGTGGTGGCACCTGGTCTGGTGTCAAACGGATGGCATACGAATGAGATCGGATGCATGTGGTACAAGGTCGCTTTGCGTCGCTGCCCCCATCGATTCATCAGTAAATTCCCTGCGATACATCACAGCAAGACTGACCATTTCTGAAGCAGAAAGGGTGCATTAATTAGTGTATGGAACTGGGAGTCACCAAGATTGTATTCTGTTACTCACCATCTTCCTCTTTCGGCACTAGTTGGTAGGAACAACAATCAGAAAATTTGGCGTTATTGAAGAGCGGTGTCATCAAGCACACCTGACGACATGCCTGTAACCGCCAAGTTCAATACCCAAGTGTTAGCAAGTTAAGGTGGTACTGGGTAGAAATGTGGAGGACTAAACGAACCGTATTACGTCTCAAGGGCATTTCGGCATGCTTCGAACCTGAAGCAGTAGACGAACCGGCCCTGGGCATCTAGCTAAAGATCCTACCTCTCTAATTGGATCCAGTGAAGATTCCGGGCAAGGTGCGGTTGACCGGTGGTTGTGAGAAGCCGCAGCTGTTTGTCCAGTTGTTTGGCGTCGCTGTCCTTTCGCCGTGAGCAGTAAAAAAGAGGCTGGTGGATTGCACACCTCAGGTTCTGGGAGAGCCCAAAGTTCTGATAGCGGTGATATCTTGTTCAGATGCTATAGAAGTTCAGGTATTCCACTGACGGAGAGTGCTCGAGGAAGCTCGCCCATTGTGTACCACCCCAAGGCGAGTTGTTTTCAACTGAAGGCGAATATCACGCCCGCAGCAGGCAGTGATCCAGTAACATCATGTTCCCTAATGTCGAGGCTCTTGCGTAACACCTGCAATGCGGGGCTCATCACCGTTAGATCCAAAGTCATTTTGGTGCATTGCCCCCTCCCTTCTACTATGGATATATTCTTCCACCCATGGGTTGCCGATTAATATAGGAAATCAGAGGATTTGAAACCAGCGGGGAATACCGATCAATCATTATATCACTTATTTACTGAGTATCGGGTCGCACTTCTATCCTACGGCTAGAGCCACTATTCTTGCTCAACCGAGACGCATTCCGAGGCGCCCGGATATCATACAACCGATCAATGAGACGTGCTCTTCTTGCTCGAACGTCATACTCTATTATATTTGCTTGATCGAGAAGCGCATGCCCACCGGTTGCGTCAAAGACAGCAGAGCACCATACTGGAATTTGCGATAGGAAGTCTTGGCAATGGCCAGTTGGGTGCGTGGGCTTTCCCGATTGACATATACCTCGGTGCCCTCTTACCGCAATGTTTGCCGCATAAAAGGTGACGCAGGCCTCGGATGTCTTGCTAAGAGGAGGCACAACTTCCTTTCACGAGTGTGATTTACACGTATCGCCAGTGAACGCAAGCCCTCTGCGTGTATGACGGCTCTTTGTCGTTCTTGTTTAGCCTGTAACGCCACGATATCAGTATTTGAGAATAATGGGAGAGGAGTTCATACCTTTTCGATAGCTGCGAACCTTGCCCGTTCGGCATCTCAAAGCAGAAACCAGCATCTAAACTACGATGTGTGCTGACCGGTTCCACACTTTATCCCCTGAAAGTGCCCGCCTATGACATTGCAAAACATGGGACTGACGTGATCATGAGTAAGATGAAAGGGTACAAGGGGATATGCTGGTGTACGGCATTCCGTAGTAAGCCATCCCTAGGAACGCTAGAGAAGTGAGACGCTTGCGAGGTCACGGGAAGAGTTAAGCAATCGGAGCAACGAGGAATCAATTATTTCACCTCGAGACAGATTGGACTATTGTCCAAGTCCCGGAGGTTAGGGCGCAGGAGTACACCCGGAATGGAGCACCGTGTGTCATCCTGCCCCTCGCTTCCCAGCGAACCAGCCGCATACTCGGGCAAGTCTGCGCAACGGTTTCTATCACACCAAGTAGGGTCGTTGTGTTGATCCTCCCATACATAATGACCCTAAGATTCTGAAGGCAGGGTAAACCGCGGATTGCCGTGACTGCAAGCGCTTCTGAGGTTAACTGCCAAGGACAGGTTAGCCAGTGGTTATAACTTTAAGTAATACTAGACGGCAAACCTTGACGTAGACACTTTCTGGGTTAGATACACAGAGTTTGAGGTCTTGGACGGCCGGACAGTGACTGCGAAGCAGCTCCCCAATCTCGGCTATCTCCTCAGTTGGGAGGGGCGTACTGACAAAACGTCGGATGGAAGTGGTGGTAGGAAGAATGGCCCTCGCAATATCAATGCCCGCTTCAAGCCTTTCGAGGTTTTCAAAAGTTTGGCTACCAAGGCCGCCGACTCCATCGCAAGGACGCCAAATGGTGAGGTCGCGTATATCTTTCTGAGAGGCCAACCACTGCTCGACCCCATCTCCCATAGAAAAGCCACTAACCATGATGTGCACGGTTCTGAGTCGCGTGGAGGGACAGAGGGAGATGAAGAGATGCACTTGGGTGACAGTGTATAGTGCCGTCGCGGTGGTGAGGTTGAGGAGATGTGGAAGGACGAGCTCCATATCTGGCGCGCCGAGAAGGTAACCGGACCAAGCGCAGCAGGAGAACTCGCGTACGAGGTGAGCGAGTCGCGAGTTGTTTGCGATGGTCCTGCATAGCATCGAGATTCTGGCATGGACCCTTGGACCCGCATCTCCGTCCTCCCTTTGGTGAGGATCAATGACGTCGCGGGTGAAAGGAGCCTCGTACAAGTACGTGATTGCTATGCTGCGGAATTCCGTGGTGACAAGACAGGATGCTGCAAGCGTTGGTCGACAGCATCTCTTGATAATGAGATCGAGCAGTTCGTTTGGCAACGCCCGAGATTGGTGGTGATCGGAAAGCACGAGTTGATGCATTAAAGGCCCAATCATACTGATCTCTACCAAGTTTTCTTTGCCGCTCATTCGTTTTTAAGATGGGTTGAGTAGGGTTTCGCACGACCAAACATATCACGGCCTTTCAGGATGACCGACGCCAAACGCCCTATTCTGCCCAGTCGACTGATGCGAAAATGAGACATGGGCCATGTGTATATTTCCTGAATATGATTAGCGTGTTACAATGCAAAGCGTGAAACGGAGGTTTTGAAAGTGTACAAAAAGGTACAGCGTACGGTAGGAGGTCTTCCCTATAGTGCTACGGAAGTGAAGGGGTATGTATATTATACTGGAAGGTTTAACCAATCGGGGTCACGGGGGATCACCGTGTCATCTCGAGACATTGAACTATTGTCCAAGTCCCAGCGATCAGGGCGCACGAATACATTTGGAATGGAGCACTCTGTGATATCCTGTTCCTTGATTCCCAGAGAGCCAGCTGCAGATTCGAACAAGTCTGGGCGACAGTTGCTATCACGCTCAGTAGGGTTGTCGGGCTGATCCTCCCATACATAATGACCCTAAGATTTTGAAGGCAGGGTAAACTGTGAATCGCCGTGACCGTAAGCTTTTCCGAGGTTAACTACCGAGGACAGTTTAGTCGGTGAGGGTAATGTTAAACTGTGCTGGACGACAAACCTCTACGTAGACACTTTCCGTGTTCGCTACACGGAGTTCGAGTTCGTGAATGTTCGGACAGTGCCTACAAAGCAGCTCCCCAACTTCAGCAACGTCACCTGGGCGGGACATACTGACAAAGTGTCGGATGGACGTGGTGGTGGGCAGAATGGCTCTCGCAATATCGATACCCGCTTCAAACCTTTCGAGGTTCTCAAAAGTTCGGCTCCTAAGATCACCGACTCCACCACGAGGACGCCAAATGGTGAGATCGCGTATATCTTTTTGAGAGGCCAACCACTTTATAAACCCCTCTCCCATAAAATAATCATTAGTCCTGATGCGGACGGTTCTAAGTCGCAGGGAGGGACAGAGGGTGATGAAAAGGTCGACACGAGTGGTAGAGTCTAACCCTGTCACGATGGTGAGATTGTGGAGATGTGGTAGAACGAGTTTCATGTCTGGTTCGTCGAGAGAGGAACCCCATGCCCAACAAGAGAGCTCACGCACGAGAAGAGCTAGGTGGGGGTTGTTTGCGATGGCTCTGCATAGCATGGAGACCCTTGCGTTCTTGGCCACGATCCCCTTTCCGTTAAAGTCGATGGCATTCCGGTCGAAAGGAGCCTCGTACAGGTATGCGATGGCTATGCTGCGGACATTCGTATTGACAAGACAGGATGCTACGAGCGTTGCTCGGTGGCATCTCTGGAGAACGAGGTCGAGCAGTTCGTTTGGCAGCGTCCGGGTTGCGCATGACTCGCGGTGGTGGGAAACCACGACTTGCTCCATCAAAGGCCCGATCATACTGATTAAGATGGAGAATGAAAGTAAGCTTTTCTCTAGACAGGAGACACCCATTTGTCTTACGTTTCGCTGCACATGTTGTTGGATCGATCAGTGTGGGTTGACTGGATCAAAGCAATCGGCTCGACTTCACACGATCAAATATTTGTTGGATGGTCGTCACCGAAAAGAAAGTCTCACCCAGCCATATGTGACATCCCCCGCAAGACGGCTGAGGTCCACCGAATGCTGTGCAGCTTCGGAGAGGCTTCCCTTATTAAGGATGCCAAGGCTGGTTAAATATACAGTCCATCATACTTGGATATTGTATATATAGCTCTTCGAGGGGAAGAGAGACCAGGAAGGGATGATAATATTGCGTGTTACCGTAGAAACTGACCGTTGATCAAGAGATGAGAGTGTTGTTCCTGAGTTGGGCCGAGGAGTACAGTAGAAGGCGCCTCAATGAATATAACGGTATGTACAAGGCTAACAATTACGCTTAGAAAGGCAGTAGTCGTCAAACCAGATCCCAACCAATGAGAGAACTTTGTTACGTGGAGATCATGGAAAGAAATTGAATGTCCAAAGTAAGTCCTAGGCATAGGGTACAGTATCAGATCACAAGTCCATGGATTAAAGGTCCGTGCAACGAAACAATCAACAACTGTCCGCTTGGCTGTCTAGAGCCTGAAGTCATACGAGACATAGAATGGAATGTAATGAGTGAAAGCGGTCCCGGCCTTATTCATATCGCCCTTTCTTCGACAAGCCTACAGTTGTCTACAAATCTGTCACCGCGTCACTGATGCGTGCAGCACCATATGGTTTAGCTTGAGATTCGGATCCTGGAGTAGCTCCAGTCGAACTGAGCTTCTGCGCCCTCCTCCAGGACGTGATGAACGAGTACACAGTGTTGACGAGGGTAAAGAGCTTCCACTGAGGTTTGAGGGTCGGATCAAGCCGGAGCGCCTCCTGTTTTGCACTCCGTGCCTCTTTCATACGACCCGTCCTTTCCAGATGGACTCCCAGGTTGTATAACGAGAATGCGAGCTTGAGTGTATGGTTGTTGATATCGTTACCCGTGGTGATGAGGCCACGGTACAACGAGACGGCCTCTTCGAGAGCCAAGATCGACTCGTACTGTCGACCGAGGGGAAGGAGGTACGTGGCTAGTGTGTTTAGGGAATGTGCGAGGTGGGGTAGGTGGATGGGTGGGTCACTTTTGGCGAGTTCGCGACGGATGTGAATAGACTCTTCCATAGCTGTGACGGCTTCTCGGGCCCGACCGGCTTTGTGTAAATGAGTGGCGGTGTTGTGCAACGTTGTGGCGAGATGGAACGAGTACGTCGTAGGATCGTCCCAGGTGAGGGTCCACACGGCTTGAAGATTCTCCTCTGAAGCAGCCACGGCTTCATAATGCCGTCTGAGGTTGGCTTTATAGCCGCTAAGGGAGTGAAGGGACTCCGCAAGGTCGCGGGTCCTAGTAATATCGTCTGCCTTGGCGAAGCTTCGCCGGAGCGTAACGGATTCCTCTTCAGCACGAGCGGCGGGTCGTAGTCTTCCAAGGTTATGGAGATAGAAACTGAGGTTGTGGAGGGAATCCGCGAGAAGAGGGCTATATTCGGAAGGTTCATGCTTGGAGAGCTCCCGTCGTATCTGGGCTGCTTCTTCTGTGGCTGTGAACGCGTCTGCCCATCGCGAACGTTGTCCGAAATAGTACCCAAGGTTGTGAAGGGATCCAGATAGGGAAGGAAGGTGTTCCGTCGATCCTTTTCCAGTGATGTCCCTAAGAACGGTGATAGCTTCTTGTGTTACCGTGATCGCCTCTTCGATGCGACCTGTCTTGGACAACTGGCTCGAAAGGTACTGGAGGGAGGAAACGAAGGTCTGTTTCGCAGTCGAATCAGTCTCAATAGACTCGCGATGAATCTTGACGGCTTCTCTAGCGATTTCGAGTGTTTCAACCTTGGAGCTCTGCCCTGCAGTTTCGTCCATTGTGAAAGACTGGGTGAAATAGAATTATGAAACAGTGCGGACGAGAAGTGAGACGAAGAAAGGGGGTTGAAAGAGAAAAGTTGGAGAGTAACGCAAGTGAAGTGTCGCCAGGTATAATGAATGGGAGGGTTCTTCCCAGCATTTGTGGGGCAAGACAGCTGGCTGAACACAGCATCCAGGCAGAAGGGAGGAAGGGTCCTTTGCTTGAAGTCACTGCCACAGTGGCTGCGGCGAAACTTGGGGCTTTCTAGAACCCTGTGCACTAACAATTCCTTGAACTCTTTCCATTGCGAGCTTCACGACGATGTCCGTAATAGCAGAGTCTTCCTTGATTTTATATAATAGAGATAGAGTAGAGAAGGGTTTGTCAGACCATAGCAATAAATTGAATCGCCCATTATTTAAAGTCCTATGAAGCCATTTACAGTAGGTTTCATAGTAGTTTTCAGGTGCGAAAAAAAAAATCCGTGGGCTTGCTTCGGATGCTCCACAGAGGACAGCGAAAATGGGCGCTATTTGTGACGTCACCATACCAAGGCCAGCTTCAACATTGAAGGACTTACGCGCCTGCATCGTTTGAGGGCGTAACGCACCGTCTACCAGACCCTCGCATTGTCCTGAAATTATGCCGTCCTCGCGAAGCACCACCCGACGCTTTGACCAGCTCAAGATCAGTTGCCTGGTTGCTATCCTCCGTACATGGTAAACTCTATTCCTGGATGAACTACGGGAACGCCACAGTAGTCACAAATCGTAGAATTGTGACGTGCTTCCACCTGCGCCCTGGTGGAGCGGCCGCACAATTTTTTTTTCGAGAGCTGACAACCACTATGAAACCTACTATAAAATGCTCCAGTGAAATTATAAAACCAAACTATACGAAGGATTTGTCGAAATGAAGCGACACTATTCATAGCTTACAATATTTAGAAGGCACAAACACTAACATCGTTCTTCTTGGAGGAATACTTGAGAATACACGAAGACCGGTGGCTTATAAAGGAAGTGTCTAGGGTTGCTCCACGCAGGAAATGCTATAGCGATGTACAGCAATATCATCTGCTGCAATGTGCAACTGCTATGAAACAACTACAACCCAATAGCGGTCAAACCATGACCTAATATACAATAATGCAGCAGAAATAAAAATATATGGCAATCAATCAACGGTTGAGCACCGGACAGCTAAGGATTGTGGCATAGTTCAAGAATCCCTAGTTATCGGCAGAGTGACCTCGACCACCTTCGTTGACCACCTCCAAATTGAATCCCGGGGCTGATAGATGAAGCAAGCTGTCCTCCTAGGTCTAGGCCAGATCGGGATCCTTGATAAGAACATATTCATCCAACTAGTTCCTCGACCGTGTTATTATTTAAGAAACCTATCTACTACACAGATCCATTCTATCACATTCTAACTTTAATTTAGTCCACAGTTTTGACTGTTTACCTTTGAAATAACCATCGGCTTCCTCGATGGGGAACCAAATTGATCGGGGACGTGGGAAATCACAAAAGCATGTTGGAGTAATGCCCCAGAAAACACGGAGGTACGTTGCAAGAGCCATAGCCCGCTATGAGCATCAGTAAAACACTTTACATGCCGAACCGACATATGAGTCACTACGGCCACTGGGCCGTTAAGTGGACCGATAAATGCTGGTGCCTGGGATACGACAATACGGGCACGGGCAATGCAATAGGTCGGCGCTATGGAGCGTTGGGTGGATGTTGTATGGTGGCAATGCCATTTCAATATATCGTGAAAGATTGGTAGCGATTGGTAAAATTGACGTTGAATTCGGTAGTGATGGGGAAAGTTTGATAAGAGGGCCGTCCTGGGTCAGGGTTCGCCGTTTCCCTATCAAATGCGATGTGAAGCAACAACATACTATCGGTTGGAAGGAAGGCCCACTGGCCGGCGTCGTAAGAACGACGGAAGGTTTCAACTGCGGAGGAGCAAGCGATGAGCTGTGAGTGTGCTTCCGTACTGACATAGCACACACAGGAAAGAAGGTTCATCCAGGGTGTCAAAATCATGTCCAGGTGTATCAATCCTTGCCCCTTTAATTTAAACGCCTAAAAACTGAGTGCTAACGTGTGAGACTGACATCGCGATGTGGAATGATACAAGCATCTCCAAGGAAGTCAGTCCCATTCTTTAGGGCATATTGAGAGTGATACCATGTCTTGATAGCGAGATCGTCCGCTGCAGTGATACAGCGGTCGGAGCTTCCGGACTGAACACTTGCCATGGAACTAATGTATGATTTCGCTGTTACTCATCACATAAGCTGCTGAACTTGACCAGATCTGGGCCACTACATGACACTACTGAGACTTTGAGATGCTTTCGCTCTATTATCGTCTCGTATACACTGTGTCGACGCTTCTTCGGGTTGTTGAGGCGAACTTGAACCGTGTGTAATGCTTTCAATCTTGGCCACAACTCTTCGCCTCATACTACAACATCTAATAAGTCACAATGTGAGCTTCATGAAGATGCCTGGACTAGCGGAATTCTGATAATTACGATGGATTTCAGGGGTCATGGCGCCAATGACAAGATGTATATCACACACGCGGAGCATTCTGGCCTCTTGGGACAACATTCCTCGTCTTCAGGCTTCAAAGGGTGCGGGACATGAGCATCCTCTGCTGGAATCATTGCTTACTGGCTCGTTTCTCAGAAAGGCAGAAAATAATACGGCAGACGCCCGGCAGCCATTTGACTGCTGCGCGATCTCGCTCCAGCCTTTCGTACACCCTGTGTGCGCACCACATGAGGATGGAACCGGCACGGTGTACGACCTGCTGAATATCGTTCCGTGGCTTAAGTCAGTCCACTTTTATGGACCCGGTTCAGTCCTTTGGTTAACCTTCAGGTTTCAGGGAGCACGACAACACCGAGCCTCATACAGGTGCGAAGCTCGCGCCATCATCTTTGATCACTCTCCACTACGCGCGGAACGCCAAGGGTCAGCTACACGACCCGATTTCATTCAAAACATTGAGCGAACATTCGCATATTGTCGCCATTCGAACGACCGGAAACGTCTTTCTGGCGGAGAGTGTAGGGAAGCTGGCAGGAGGAAGGGATTTGGTCTCGGATGTTCCATTCACCAGGTGGGCGAGCCAGCAATCAGTGAAAGAAGAAGGTTTGAACTTTTCCTAACCAATGGCTCATCGCATAGAGAGGATATTATCTCCCTCCAGAACCCATACGCAGCATCAACACCAGCACAACAAGCACCTCCACAGACTATCGCTGCTGCAACCCCAAGTTCGACCCCAGCGGCACCTTCCCCGGTGATTATATCGCCAGTTGTGCCATCGGAGTCGACAGAGGTACGAAGACAATAGTATCATGCTGTTTAAATGCAAATAATGAATTTGTAAGTAGGTGGAGAAGAAGGTCGCACCTGCCCTCAGGGCTGCTAAAGCCGTACAACCCTGTAGGTGTTATATTGTCACCAAATCTTAGACAACACTCACGCCTTCACGCCTTCAGACAATGCATCCCCATATTCGACAGGAGCCGCTGGAGCATCCTTGACGAGTACCTCATTGGATCCACTCACGAAAGGGGAGATGGCGCTTTATGATGAGGTGAATACAAAACGCCTCACTAACGATTCTCACTTACCAACTCGCTTCCTATCACGTAGGAAGAACTCATGTATGATGATATATCGCGAGAACGGAAGGAAAAGGACCGGATACGGCGACGAGCGTATGTTCGGATGGTCACTAATATGGGTGGTAGTCTGAACTTAGAACTCTTCTGCGACAAGGTGGGTCAATCGTCCTCGCCTTCTTGAATGTGATTCATCTGACCCATCCTTCGCACAGGCACCGAAGACGTGCTACAACTTCCTCATGCTGGCACGCCAAGGCAAGTATGATGATTGTCCGTTCCATAGGTTGATCCCAGGTTTCATGGTGATTGCTGTTCCTCAATCATGCCCCCCCTTCTCCAAACGTAAATATTGAACGATTTGCTTGCATGTTTCACTCTTAGATTCAGGGCGGCGATCCCACTGGGACAGGTCGAGGGGGTGAATCTTATTGGGGCACACCATTTCGAGATGAGTACGATCTCAAGGGCGCGGAGAAGCATAGTGAGAGGGGGATGTTGAGCATGGCGAACAAGGGAGCATCTACGAATGGGTACGTCACTGTCCTTGTGAAGGATGGATCAGCAGAGTTCCCTTTTCGGTGTCGGGTCCACTCACGCCTTCGCGCCCATCTCCAGATCCCAATTCTTCTTGACGTTCAAGCCGACCCCGCATTTGGATGGGAAGGTGAGGAACCCGGAAAAGCAGCGCGAAGGTCAATGCTCATGACTCATCCCAAATTTCTTCTAGCACACCGTGTTCGGGAAGCTCGTGGGTGGTGAGGATGTCCTCTCCGCGATGGAAGTTGCGCCCGTCAAGCCTGGAACGGATAAGCCAGTTAAGCCGATCAAAATCACCGAAGTCGTAATGTTCGTTTCTATTTCTCGCCTCGATTCCTTCGCTGTTCAAGTCTTACTGACACACTAAACCTGATGTAGATATCAGGATCCTTTCGAGGACTACAAGAAACGCCTCGCAAAGAAGCAGGCCGCGGTCGAGGACCTGTCGAGCGCTACGGCGTCAGGAACTGCGGCCAAGAGTGGGAAAGCAGGTGCGAAGCCAGAGGACGATGTGAATTGGTTCGGGGAGAAGATCGGTCGTGGAGCTGCTGTCGCTACTGCGCCCAGAAATGCCACTTCAGTCGGTGCTGGTGTGGGCAAATACCTCAATGTTGGGGCACCAGCGACGGCGACGATGACAGCTGCCGGTGTCAAACGACCCATGCCGCCTGTCTCATTAGGACAGGAGACGAAGAAGAAAAAGAAATTGGGCTTTGGAGACTTCGATTCTTGGTGAACGATGTATGTATTTCGCTAGTATACTGTATCTCATTCGGGACTGGTGTATGTGATTCACTTTACCGGTATGTTGTTATATGTGAGGGAGATATTGCGCCCAAGACATCTGTAAAATCAAACAATCAGTGGCCTTGCCCTCTCCAAGATTCATTACATCTTGAGGCAAACCTGGGCATATGCTTCTGCTGGCAAGTAGGCCATCTCATACAACGCCGATATCAACACAACCGCCCTAGCCAACACCAAAATCACGCTGAACCACAACTCATACGCCTGGCTTGTGGGATCGTGCACCCAAGGCTCTTTGCCACCATACGGCCTATACCTCCCCATTATGGTCGCCGCTCCCAAAGCGAGAAAACCCAACACCCAAAGTACTGCTCCCATGATCAAGACCACGGTGGTGACTTTGGGACGACGGTGAAATTCGGTGATCCATGCTACCAATGTGGTGATGGGACCAACGGGGGTAACGAGGATGGTCATTACGCCACCGATCCAGAAGTGAGATGAAGTGCCACGGGTCCATGGGTAGGAGTGGGGTGGAAGGGGTGCGGGGCCGAGGTTGATGTTCACATGAGCGACGTCCTTCCAGGCGGGTTCCCATAGGATGTTGGCTAAGGGTACAGTTGAAGTCAGATAGGGCTCATCACCGTCAATGCACAACTGGAAACCTACCTAAGAAGATGAGAATGAGGGTTATGGAAGTTGGGATGAAGAACCATTCAATGGTGGTGGTGTACAAGTTTTGAGAGGCGCGTACGCAAGTGACAACGATGAAGTACAAGGCCTGCGCAAGGATTGTAAGCGGGTGGAAGTAACGACAGGGTGCGAGATACATTTCGCACCTGAAGGACGAGTAACACCATAGCAGGTTGATAGATCGGCGCACCCAAGAAAGTCTTCCGACCCTTCGGCAACGCATAAAACAGATGCGGCAAGAATATCGCTTCGGACAACGAAACCAGCCGATACCCAGGTTGGACAGACTCGTGAAACGCCACATCTCGCCACCCACTCGATGCGTTCACATAACGCAACAGAGCCCCAGCTTCGTTGGGTGGGTCGCCTTCGCCCTTTCCGGTGACAGCGGTCTCGGCGGTCTGCATTCTTTGGTGGCGTTGGCTTTCGTTACGGTTGAGATTTGGTGGTGTAACCCCAGTCCGAACGGCTAACGATCGTAGATGGACTGCAACGATTTGAGCCTTTGTAGGCTTGAACTCGTGACATCGACATTCGTGTCTGATGGGAACGACCCATTCTTCGTATAGAGGGTCCATGGCGTATCCGAGAATTCGGACGTTGAAAAGGGCGATCTCTGGGATGAATGCTTGAAGGTGAAGACCGGTCAGTGTTTGTTTGGGCACAAAGTTTCGGCGCTAGCCAGCTCGAAGTGCAATAATGCCCGCAGCCATGGTTGTGCTTGATGCAATAACACACTTAGTCTTGGGAGGGGATGTCTTACCTTGGAGCACTGTGCGGCCGATTCCGCGGAAAAGACCACCTTGGCCTGAACCGCATGATTGCCAGGCAGCTGATGCGGAAAACGTAATGAGCACTGGGCCGTCACGCAAGAAAGTAAGTATACGCACCGAGAAGACCGGTCACGACTGCAGTAGTCAAGATTTGCAGCCCACTTCTAAGTGGGAGAGAGGATAAAAAGCCTTGGCAGTCCTCGTCCACCAGAGGATTGCAATCAACGGCGCATGTTGCGTGAGAAAGCTTCGCTGAGACGATAGAGGCAGTGCATAATTGTAACAATATAAGAGTAAGGTGGGTGTGCATTTGAGATACGCAGAATCTGGCTGTGGTGGAATTCCAAGGCTGTGCACTGTAGGGTCGTATTGCCTCGTGTTCCCTAAAGGTTGTCGTATGTCCAAACTAATCCTGGGCCTGTTATCCAACGTGAGTGGTTTAGTAGCGGGATGTTATGGTGTTTATAGATGTTCCTAGTGGCTCGTCATATCATAGTTGTAGGCATCCTCAAAACGAGAGTGGAGCGCAATGAAGGTGGAGCAATCACACCCAAATGTTCAGTGCGTGCATAACCTAGAAGTAAGCGTCCACCGTACAATGTCGCAAACGGGTCGTGAACTGAGTAAATAAGCCGAAAGCTGTGGTGCTGGATACAACACAAAATATCGTAACACTTCGTCTGGTAAGGTACACCTTGTCAAAGCTATTTCCAAAACATTCTGGTGCCACTTGCTCTTATTGTCACAAAAGTGAGAGAATATGAGAGGGGGGTGATGGCAGGGCTGCGGTATGCAGAACTCATGTCAGCAGCTACGGCGTTTGCGAAAACCATCCATGCATTCCAAGTTCGTCTTCGTCGTCCTCCTATAGAATCGGGTCGCCCTGTCTCAAAGACCCCAATTTCAAGATCCCATTCTCATTGCAAACTAAAACCCCTTGGTTATACTCTTGAATCTTTCCTACTTGGAGACTTTGCATCTAGAGTCTCTGGAAGCGGTCCATCTCCCCCGCCTTCCGTGACAGGGAAAGCGACCTTGACCACATCCTTCTCCTTATATGCACTCTGTTTCCGCGTTCTCACGGGCGTCTTTATGACAGGTACAGCCACAACGGGCGGCGTGGACGATGAAGTAGTGCGCGACCGTGGAATCCTCGAGCCCGTCATATCTAATGGACTCGTAGCACCTCCAGGAGACAACATAGGGCTCGGCGGTAACGTCGGTTTCCCAAACATACTCGACTTCCTCTGTCGTATTGGCGTTTGTAATCCTCCGGGCGACACCGGTATTGGTGATGTCGGGAACTCCATCGAAGGTGAATTTATCATCGGACTCGTCACCACGGGACTATTTGTTTCGGAGATGTTGGATAAGGAAGGGAGACGTTTAGGTTTGGCATCTGTCCGTGTGCGACGCTTAGCGTTGTAATCCCCGACGCGCTTGGCGAGCTCGGACATGATCTCGTGTGAAGCCATGATGCCTGTTGGGGCGGAAGTTGAGCTGTTTTCGTTGATGGGTGAGAGGGCGCCTGGGCTAGATACGATTTGTTCAGGTTGAGGGGAGAGGGATGATGACGATGTTGATGGAGGTGCTTCACTGACAGTGACAATTGGGGATGGAGGGACCGAAGAGGCAGAAACAGAGGTTGGTACTGGGATCTGCGACAATGATTTGGAGTCTTTCGACGGGGTGATGGCGGATGTAGGTTTTGGCGCAGTTGGGCTTGTCCTGTCGGGTGAGGCTGGGGTGGTCGTTTTTATCGCGGGGACAGGTGGTGTAGTCGTAGGTGGTACTGGTGCGGGCGCATGTTCCGGTGCTGGCGCTTGCGCAGCTGCAGGTTTGGAAGGTTTGGACTGTTGAGCCGCCGCCGTCGTATCTCGCCCAGCTCCAAAAATGCCTTTAGCAAGCTCATCCGCATGTTTCTCCTCCAATCCTAGACTCGCAATCAGCTCTAATAGCTCATCCTCTGTCACAATTACGCCTTCCAAGCCAAATCCGCCTAGAGACTCTGTCAGATCAATTTCACCTTCGGCGAGCTTCTTGTCGTGTTTGACGATCTTCGACTTGTCGATCGGCTATAAGTCAAAGATCCCTTGAATCATAGGCTAGGCAGGAAGAATATGGCAGTGGCGTACCTTATCCTTTGGTCCATGAAAGACTGTCTTGTGGCCACTAATTTCAGATGGCATCTGAACACCCGGGACACCAATAGGAACGACCTCTGGCGCAGGAGTATTATATAGCCGTTCGACGTCTGCGTTATACGCTTCATCAAGTCGGAGGAATTTGCGGAGTTGTGCCTCGCCTTGCTCGACGGCTGCTTCAAACTCTTCAACAGTCTATCCAGAATTGGAAAACTGTAAGCAATTAAAAACATCCCGTGTCTAAAGAACTCACGCCAACGAAGGTATTATCGATCAACAATCCAGGTAACTGCTGCTTCGCTGGCGGGACTTTTCTCTTCCAGAGTCTCCTGGCTTGTTCATCCGATGCCATATCGTAAGCTTGAAATGGAATCTTCTTGATTTGAAATGTACGGAGGAGATATTCTGAAAGGGGGAGTGTATTGTTTTATGATTTTTGAGTTCAGCCGCTGGAGGGGGGAGGTGACGCACATGGGAACTTGCCTTGCCGTCGCCGAAGATTGACCTCGGATGCGATGGTAGTTAAGAAAAGAGTTATTGGCGGACCCATTGGATGTTCACGGGGCAAATTGAAGAGTAAAGTAAATGGAGGCAGAGATTGATCTCAGGGTGGACCCAGGATGAGGGGTGTAAACGCACTGGCCAAACAGTCAGACAAACAGCTTAACGTTCGACGCGGCTTCTCACAGCCACCGGCCCTCAACCGCCCCTTGCCCGGGTATTCTCATCTAAGTAGGATCTCAAGCTAAATATGCCTAGAGCTGGATCTTCTACCGCTTCAGGCTCGAAGCATGCGGAAACGCCCTTGAAACGTAATACGGTATGTTCGGTCGTCCTTTCTCAATCCTCAAGACTATCGTAACAAATGGTCCTTTGGACTCGGTGTTTTGCAGGCCTGTCATCAGGTGTGGTTTATATTTTTACCCTTGTGATCAGACCGAAACTCTCTGATCACAAATCTCACTTTCTGGTTCGCAGTGCCGAAAGAGGAAGTTGGTACGTTACTGCTGGTGAATATCGAGGTCATTGCATTCTATATACTAAGCAATGCACTATTCCTCTTAGAAATGGTCAGTACTACTGTGGGCGACACCGTCACTCCATTGACATATTAGAAACAGCGACGCAAAACGGCCTTGTACCACATGCGTCCGGTCTCATTCATATGCCGTCCGCCTGGCGCCAGGCCAAGTGCCGCCGCCACTAGAATGCACGTATTCTGAATATGTAGACTCTTCCGCATACTACGAGCGGTCGAAGCTGGAGTCTCTTGAAGCCAAAATCAGTTAAGTTTGGATGATTTCCTTTTACGGTCGAGGATTTGGGCACATGCGGCTGACTGTGTTTCGTGTTACCTCGGAAAATGCAGGCTCTCTTGAGGCAGCTCTTCTGGGCTCTGCTGGATCCGGTCCCAGTACTCAACTTCCTATTGAATCCGAATCACTAGTCCCCCCTCAACCCATCGCCTCCATCGCCTCACTTGTAAGTACAAGCCTGAAAGAGAATTGACATTCTGTGTCTGCTGACCAAGAAGAAACCCGGTTTCCACACAGTCCAACACTAGCGCGTTCCTCCCATCCATCACCAGCGCCCAACAAGCTTCCGACCTAATCACACCTTCCTCCCTACCGTCTGACACCACCGTATCCCAACCCGGACAACTCATCCCAGCCACTACGATGAACACAAGTGCTGGAATGACTCCAGTATCAGCACTCGAAACCCGAGATCCAGTCATACACGGCGCGACTCAGACGGCCGATACATTCGTTAACTGCCCCTTGGACGACGGTACTCCACTGGCAGTGGTTGGTCCAGACGATGATGCTACGTTAGGCCCGCCTGGATGGCCGTTATATGTCCCTCCACCCGAATTGTTGCATCATCTGGTTGAGACGTTCTTTGATTCTGTGCCTCATGCCGCAAGGTTGATTCACCGCCAGAGTTTTATGTCGTTGCTGGCAACGCCTCCGTCTTCAAAACAGTTCCCTAGCCCAGGTAAGGCTGCATCTTCTGCTCCAATTCTGACCTTGCCTGCCACTCGGAAACCATGTCATTGACACGTATCACAGCACTATTACATGCGATCTGTGCTATGGCTTCGTTCTACACAGCCGTGATCGAATCACCGCCACCTCCAGATTTGACGAACTTACCATCGGAAGAGCTATGGCCGTCTTCATCGAGATACAAGATCTCTCCGGAGCACTCGTTTGGGGACGTCCATGCTCTGTGGGCAAAGATGATCGCACTCAAGACAGGGCATGAACAAGGGGAGCGGTTGATGCAACTTATTCAATGTGAGTTTCCCCTCTGCCTTACCCTAATGTTCAGCAACCTAACTGTTCACTTAAGCCAGAGTAATACTGTCCTGGTAAGCCCAAACAGATCGTTGTGTGCAACTTACAGACGTCTCCTCCACCAAAGGTATTATTACACAACGGGTTCCATCTTCAATGTAAGTATCAAACATACTACACGCATGACGACTCGTCTTGATGTCCTCTTCTGCCGAAAAGGTCTGGATTACTCACGGAAAAGCCGCACGGATGGTACTTCCTTTTGGTATCAATGTCGCCAGTAGCTTCTCCGTCTTGTCTCGCCATGGTAGAAACCGGACGCCGTCAATACTTCCACCAGCGAAAAATGTGCTGGAAGAGGAGGAGCGAAGGTATTGTCGTGCCCTTTTCTTCGAACGATAATTCATAAACGCGGATTGGGTGGTTTTACTTTGGGTTTTAGAAACCTTCTATGGGTAATCTATGTGATTGAGCGTCTCCAGTCTGCGGAGACGTGTTGGGCGATGCTACTCGATGATGACGATATATCGCAATATCTCCCTCTTCCCGACAATCTTTGGAACGAATGTGTCAGTCTCCACTTCCTGCCATTTTAACCGTCATCAATCGCTGACGAACATTTGCAACCCCCCCATCCAAGAGCGAATACCCACCACATCTCCGCCAGCGCCTCGCTTCCCCTAATGCACTGTTCCACCATCCACCAGAACTCACATCCCCGTTTTCGTTGCTCGTTAAATCCGTTGCAATCCTCTCCAAAGTCAAGACCTTCAACATTCGGTTTCAAAACAAGTACGCCGAGACGGCGTATGCGAGGGATCCGAGAAGTTGTGCCGAATTCAAGGAGTTGGATGAGATGATCGTAAGATTTAAAGCAGCCTGGCCAGAGGACTATGGGCCGACTGGTAAGACAGATCCAACGCTTTATTTGGCGAGTTTGGTGCCTAGTGTGTGAGTGAACTGTTCCACGGCTCACATATAAGACCCTGCGGCTGACCCATTGCGCACATGACTGGCCTGCTTGTGTGGTGCGATCCAGGGCTGTCATCTTGCTGCACGATCCGCACGTGGATTTCAACTCATCGACTTGTCCATCCAAGAAAAAGATGCTTGATGCAGTGGATGTGATCATGGCATCGATATATCAGCTGAGTAGCACGTTAGTAGAAACCTTTGTTGTTTAAGTGGTAACCTGCTCATTCTTTGTGGGATGACAACCGCACAGGACACATGATGTCGTTTTATTGGATCATTATTCGAGCGTGAGTTGTATGATTCTATGGAGAAATGGCCGCTCATCGGCGTGCCCCTCTAGTTCTGCTGGGTGATGGCTGGCATGACCCTCGTACGCGTCCTAAAGGCCAAGTTTGAAACCAAATCTCACATCGAGGCCATAAAGGTCAACGCAGATATTGAGATTGTCAAGTACATACGAGTCATTCGTACCTCTCTTCCCTTCGGACTGACATCGCGGGTCTTCGACGTCTTTTACACAGACATATCTTAACTAAGCTCGGAGAAAAGACGACTATAGGACGTCGCCAGCTCAAGATCCTCATCGAGTTCTTTGATACCGAAGTTGGCGTGCATAACCCATCGGGTACGTGTGTACTCTCCCGATATACGATTTTTGATGTGGAGATGGAATACTGACATCGAATCTGGGGGACGTTCTATGTTGACAGTACAAACGGTTATTGGCCCTCCATGCAAAGAGAGTAGGAAGGTGACAGAGTTGTTATATATTTCCCAACGAGCCAGTAGATCTCCCTCACCCTCGCTTTTGTGGGAAAACACCTCGCAGTGGAAGTACTGGGAATGAGCGTGGACGAATGCTTCAGCGGGTTTCCAAAAGCTACGAGCAAATTTCTCATTATGTTTTCGAGTCCTTAATCTTGTTAAATACTTCCCCAGCGAGACCCCCCCCCCCCGATCTAGCGAAATATACAAATTGCGTATTGAGCTCTATGAATGGTGGGTGACAGCAACAAGCAAAGTGACCTCCGTATCGCTTTGCCCAATGAAGTATGCCTACATCTCTCGTCGGAACAACTTGCCACAGCCGATTGCTCTCCCTGGACGGCATGTGTGATCCGAGTCTACAGCCATTCTAGCACTTCGTCTCGACACTAGGGAAAACTGATACCCTGTGTTTCAGCTTTGAAACATCGCGCTCCATATCACCACGTCCTCCTAGTTCCTCTTATCTTCCTTGTTTCTCCCAGTTCACTACGTTACAAGGCACTAGGCTGAATTGGGGATGCATCAAGTAACTGGATAGCCATAATGAAGCTACGAGCGGACAAGATGGTCATTATTATGAGGTAGCAAAGCCTGGGAGTAACTTTGAAGGGAGTCAAGATTCTGATGGGTATTGAGGCAACGCACTTTAGAGTTATGTCGGCGCCCAGACTCGCCTCTTGGGGGGTAGGACTACTTTTCGGGACTTATTCATGTATTTTTACCTTGTCTGAGCGATTAGATGTCATGGCGCATACAATATCACCCTGGGGCTAAGCACAGCTGCACATATTTCTGAGCCTGTCCTACACGTCACAACTGTGATACTGCAGAAGTTGATATATATATGGTCATAAATGATGGTTTTCAAACGCGACATTCCCATTCAAAGACTGTCTCCTTCGGGCGGCTCAGCCTGGACAGTTGTTCTCTATATAATGCTAGCTTCTATGGGTAACACGCACATCCGCCTTGATCTAGAGTAAGACAAAGTCAGGCCGAAGTCAGCATCAGAGATCCCGAGGAGAACTAGTCCTACAGCGTACCTAATCGTCGTATTCGAAATGATACTCTTCATCCTCGTAGCCCTCAACGTACTCGAACGGATCGAAAAACGTCACCCGAGTACGAGACTTAACGAACATCCCGCGGACGGATCGTTTCGCTTCGGAGAAAAACGATGATGCGCCGTTGGTGGCGGCTGTAATGATAGACGATTTTGACCTCATGCTAGACTGTCACCGGGGTTGGATGGGTCAGTTACGAACTGATGCACGCGACGCGGGGGATTAAGACGTAGAGGTGCTTACCCGATCAGCCTTGATCCTTTGGTACGCGCCGCCTCTGGAGCGAAGTCTTCTAATCATCACGCGTCCGGGAATGGCGAGCTGATTATGGATAAGCAAAGTCAAATCTATGTGGAAAAGCTAAGGAGAGACAGCTTAGACTACCTTTGATGCCGCAGTCACTAGCTTTGCTTTAGAAACAATGAGAAGTGGTGCGCGGGAGGCAGTGGTGGCGGACGACATTCTTATTCAGTGAGGGAGTTGGGGATGAGGTAGGGGGTTATGTAAAGGGGAAAGGGCTCGGAGGCGCGGGAGGTGTGACAACGAGAGGAGCGGAGGGGAATGTGGGGGGAAGTAAGGCGGGGAAAGTTTGATGCGACAGAGAAAATGTCCTCAACGCGGCGAGAATATATAGACAGGAGGCTTTTATAGAATGGTTTTGTTGTCCGACGGGCGGAACATGAGTGTTGTGCTCCTTCAGCTCCCGCGTAAAAAGAAATGCGCATCCTCGTGAAAACGCGTCAGTCCGGGCAGTTCGGCGATTTTGGAGAGGTCTAGACCGACTGTGTAGAGAAGCGTTTGGGTTTGAACCAGTTGGTCGCATTCAGTTTGCTCGAATGATGGTAGACGGAAGCATATTCAGCTGCCACATACCAGGCAAGCGGCGTGCTGAACAGCAGCACCGAACTGAGGTTCAACCCCGAAGCAATGCATCCAAATGGTTTGGCTGGGATAGCCTGGTGGACAGATGCGGGCAATAGTACCGATCCAAGCAAATGAGCCATCTCGATCTGCGAGTTCAGGTATTTCAGTCGTTCAATAATGAGATGTGAGCATACGAAAAATCAATAGGCTTTGAGTGGAAGATGGATTATCATAGCAAGAGATGGCATAGCTTCGGGCTGAATGTTCGGGCCAATTCGATTCGATTCCGATCTTGACCACATACGCATGGTCACTCATACGCTGCCACTAAGTGTTCTGATCAAAGGTTGGGCGGGTTACGGCTTCAACAAAGCAGCATCCCAATTCAAGTCAGTCATGCGAAGTTGGAAGTGTGGGAGGAATCCCCTTCGGCTGCTTTCATTTCCAAGTTGCCTTATGTTAATATCCAGCGTATTCGGGATCGCCGCTCCCCGCTCGTGAGAATCTTCCAATCTACATTTATCTCGAGTTAAAGGTGAACCTGATGCTAATCGATCCATCTGATCGTGGGGTACGTTCCTCTTTTTAACCTATGACATCTTTTTGGAAGTGGCTTTCTACTGCAAACGCCGTGCTCTTCTTGATATGTGCCTGGTCAACAAAAACATCCACTACATTGCCGCCGCCCAACTCTACAAGAATCCGTTTGGTCTTATCGCGAAGTAGAACAAGGATAAGCCGACCGGTCTTCATAGCGCTCAACACCAGTCGGAGCTTAGTCAACTCCTCTCATCCAGAGGTGGCCTGGCGGATCTCGTACGGAACTACTATAGCTCCTCCAAGTCAGTTCAAAAGGAGGAACAAATAGTCTTATCGTCCCTCGGGAATCTCAAATCGGTTGCTATATTCAAAGCAATATCCCTGTATCGCTTCATAACGTACTGCTCCCCCCGTAACCTTGAATTGATATACCTGTCTAAAAAGTGGACAAACTCCTCACGCAATGGTTCTGGTCCTGGCTTGAGACTTAACAAGGCATTCGGGATCTCGAGCTACCACATGATTGCAACCCCTCCAGCCTTTCTGCGCTTGCCCTACCAACTCTGAAAAGACTTCGCGCATCGCCAGAGGCGACGAAAACCATCCTTCCCAACAGATCCATCCCTCTCTTCGTCAGCCTCAGCTTCCCAGTGGCTACAAATGCTTATATCTCGAGACGGTCGAATATGGAGTTAATCATGCCGCTATTCCAGAACCACGTGTACTCAGCGACAACGTTCTTTATTTCCTTGAGCTTCTCCACGATGTTTGCCCTAATGTGAAGGTTATACAGTTTAGCATCCTTCTAAGTAACGAAGTAAACGATGGGTCTACGCCAGACGTGAGTCCTGCATCCAATCCTTTCATCCATACCTTGCTGAATCTGTTACCAGCCCCACGCAGATGATGCATCGGTCTTAGCCCTCAGCGGATTCCAGGACCTTGAAGACCTATACCTCTCAGTACCTCACAACACAGAGAGGGGTCTAGTAATTGAAACCATCCGGAAAATGGCAAAGGCTTCCTTCGAGTTACGTCTTGTGCAGTGGATGGACGTTACCACCCTAGGGGCGCACGTCACCTCAAGCTGGACACGGACATTCGCGCTGATCGAAGGATTCTAGGCGCACATTGTAAAGGAGGAGGTTCCAAAAACGCTCTGAGATCGTCTCGGAGAAGGGCTAACCTATCTTAACACATGGGAAGGACCTCCAACCTCTCGCAGTGTTTGGCACAGCAGAAAGACATTCTAGATAGATCATCGGTACAAGTTGATAGCACTCGGTATCTTTCTGTTCCACTGCTCAATTGCTGCTATAATTAATATTACCTTCATCGACAAGACAGCTATCGTCCCTGCGGATCATCCAGAAGTCACTGCGATGAGATATTACTTCCATACAGAAGGTTTGGACATATAGAACGTAGCACCTAGTGACGAACAAAGCATTCGGCCCGTCTATTGCACTCCTATGCACGTTCTCTTATTAATTCTTGTGAGTGGGTGAAGGGGAAATCTCACCGCTAATCCGGAACCAGAATCACGGAGACACAACTGCGGCACCTGGCGGGCGAGTTTCCAGGGCTCGAATACGAAACCTTGAACGACAATGTGCTACGGACGGTAGGGCGGGTGGGAGCAGGACAGAGGGGGAGTGGCTGTCGAGGTCGTACACATGGTAGAGGGCAAAGAGAACATACTTAGGACCGACGTGTGAGGCCGTCGCATCACGCTGAGCGGGGCCGTTCCTCCCGCTTTACGCGGCGCAAGCTTCGGCTTAAGCTAGAAGTTCTGCTAGTCTAGAAGCCCAAGCTATCCGGGCTTGGATTGGCTCCAGAAGATTCGGCTTGGTCTCGACAGCTGTCAACATTTGCAGTGGCTTGAAAGTCGACTCTGCCTTCGATCCTAGACCAAAGACTTCCTCGTACCTGCCGATTCAAAGGTACGCTGACATGTCTTGTGATAAGGCAATTCCTAGTCACCTTTTGGATCCAGGCCCACTTTCAATATGGTCTTATTTGGCTCCAGTCGAGATGGGGCAGTCGAATCATCGCCAAGAACACTACCCAACGAAATCCTATACCTCATCATAGAAAACTGCGCCAGATTGGATCTCTTCGCTTGCTGTTTCGTCAACAAGGCGATGTACGTGGTCTCCGTTGCGTATATCTACCGTGATCCTTTCGCCTATAGGCCAGTCCGCATTGAGCGCGTCGACCTACGGTCTAACTCAGAAGAATATACCGATGACGTCAACGACGGACCCTTGAATAGTGCCAAGCTATGTAGAACCATATTGGAAACCCCTAGGATAGCTCAGCTGGTGCGAAAATATCACACGGTGATTTGGAACAGCCACGTTCTCGAGCAGGAGATGGCGCGGAAGGTCATACCATGCCTTACAAGCCTCGCCGAAGCGGAACTGTCATTCCCTGATGATACACTCTTCATATCGCTTTGCCAACTACAGCTACAACACGTTATGCTTCATCGAGGCCCGCCGAATGTTGGGGGCGCCGAAGCGTTCTGGTATTGGCTAGAGGAGCAAAGAGATATCCGGCAACTCTGCATGTCATCGGAGATTCTACCTCGTCTCTCCCCTTTCGCCCTCCCAAGACTCGAATGGCTAGAGGCTTCGCCACAAGCCGCCAGGGTCGTTCTACCCAACACAACCATTCGCAAGTACACAGGAAAAGAGAACTGGAGACACCGCTGGGGTCGACAGGATATCGCGGAAGTCATCCCTCTCATGGGACAAAGTCTCCATCACGTCAAGAACGTATACGTCTCCGCCGTGGATGTAAATATTCTCTTCCAAGTCTTCCGCCAGCACTGTCCGTATCTTCGTACCATTGATTTGAACGTCTCTCAGGGAGTCAATGAGCAGGTGAGTCTCGTAATTGAGCCTTATAGAATGAACATCATATGCTCATCATATTATTCACAGCCGGTGCTATCCAGCGCAATTCTGTTGGCCGTGCATGGACTCCCTCATCTTGAATGCTTACACATAGTGATGCCCGACCACGTTGATGTGGCTGTCCTAATGGAATTTGCGACATTGATGACGAAAACCTGCCCAGCGCTCTGTCATGTTATATGGACGGCCGACCCCAGACTGTTCTTTATAGAACCTGTAGTGCAGAGATTGAAGCTGGTCCACGGGCGCTGGGAAGTCGTACGAAGTCTCCTCCCTGAGGTCATTCCAACTCCCTGGAGGTTTGTGGATGTAGAAAAACAGTGACTGGTTCTGGCCTTGCCACTAGTCAAGAAATTGTGTCAGGAATATTTAAGCAACGTTCATGTAATCTAACTGCGCATGGAGTGGCATTTTGAAAGCTAGGTAGTTATTTGGAACGCTTCCACATATTGTTTGTCCGACTCCTCGCTAACATCGTTGGCGCAGTGTCTCAATACTGGATGGCCTTTACGCCTAGAGAGTTAGATTGTTGCTACGTAATGGTCCTAGGCTATGCGACACAATTCCCCACTGCAACTTCGCATAGCGACGGTTTTGATTCAGGTCCCCTGCTTGCTCAGAATACCTCGCTCCCTCCAGATTGTTGCCTTTAGTAGGTTCAGGCTTATTATTGACATCCGCAGCTTGTCTCTGTTATCTTGATCGCAATCTCATAATCAATATCGGTGATCTATTTTACTTCCACAACAGCTCCTGACTTTCTCTGTGCTTCTTCAATCTCAAGCAGCTCCGGAATGGATTCTTTCTCCCACCAATATGTGACTTCCTTCTCGATGCCGGACGATATCTTGGAATCGATCGCTCGGGAGTGTACACCAAACACTCTCGTCGCCCTCTGTCTCATCAATAGAACCCTCTATAACATCGCCATCATCCATCTCTATCGAGATCCCTTCACCTGGGCCGGTACCCATGTCCATGAGGGCTCTTCTGATGAGACTTGGAGCGCCAAGCTATGCAATACAATCGCAATGAATCCATATCTTGGGTCACTCGTACGAAGCTATAGGAACCCAATCGGGGTTGGGACTGGGAGTAGGAGAAAATCCATGTTGACTCGGGCTGAAGAGGAAACGATCCTTCCATGCCTTCCCAATCTTAGTACCATCAACCTACACAACGCTCTGAAGCGTTTCGCATCACTCTGCCCTGCAAGTCGCTTGAACACAATTCGTCTCAGCGCAACATTCTGCGCAGTCATGGATGAAGCTACTTGGAGATGGGTAGAGGGTCAAAGTCAGACGTTGCGCGAATTGGATCTCGGGTTTCACACCGTTCCGCTGGACATCACCTCCTCAGTGGGATTTCCAAGCCTGAGAAGTCTTGGCGCATCTCCCGAGGCTGCCAGTATCATCCTCCCAAATGCTTCGGTCCAGGAGTTCAGTTGCCGTTACGGTCCTTACGCATGGACGGAGGAGTCCTTGACCCAGATAATTCCCCTCCTAGGAATAAATCTCCGCCGCATCCGCCACATATCACTGTGGTCGGATACAATCCAGCACTTTTCTATGCTTCTGCGGAGTTATTGTCCGAATGTGGACACGATCGCGCTCTCTATAGAATATCCTGAAATGCGGGGAAGCAATGTACGCCCATCTTTCCCCCGTTCTTCATACCAGCCATTCCAAATTTCTGATTATTAAACTGAACCTACAGCCTACTTCACTCGCCGACCTAGTAATATCTGCTATTTATGACATCCCCCGCCTCAAAACGTTAGTCGTTGATATCCGATTCGATGTCCCCTTTGACATCGACACAGAGCGCCCGATGAGGATGACAAAATCAGTGGCAGAGTCTTGCCCATTGTTATACCGAGTACAGTGGACAGCGCCTAGACGTGAGTGGAGCCAACTCAATCGAACAGTTTACTCGCACACCCTTGATGATGGCTGGTGGAAGACCGCACCTGAGTTTGAGATTGATTGACATTCACAGTAAGTGAGGCATAAGCATTCTTATTGTATCTAACCTCTTTTGGGCCCTTCAGATACTCTGGGAATGCACACAAAGTTGACTCCTGTTATCGGCTTCATTGTGTAGACACTGTTATTTTTAGTTGCAACATGTTTTCTCAAGTGAACGTGAAGAGATATTACATTCTCATCACGCGAGCGTTAACAAGGGTCTTCGTTGGTCTTGTGTCTGGGGTTTTTATACACGAGCGCCGATATTGTCGATGGAGTTCAACAACGCATAACTCAGTTACGAACACTCATTGGTTCGATTACATCATTTCTGTAAGTCATTTCTGGTGGGCATTGTATGTCACTTCAAGCTTCGCCTTGACGTACTCGCCCGCAGTAACGTTTGGATCGTATCGCGCTGGACGCTGTGGCGTCACACATGTCGGAAGAGCCTATGGATGTTGATTTGCTCTTAGGTCATTTACTGGGTGCGTATGGGGGAAGAAAACCCACTCACCTCCAATCTCACGTCATAATCCGTTCCGAAGAACAAGGGCACTGAATACCTCCGGACGCCTGAGCGATTGATGACACGGTGTCTGGTCGACTTGAAGACGTCGTCTGAAGGTGACTTTAGCCACGAATCAAGACAAAAAATCTTGGATCTCTGATCGCTCACTGGTCCAACGTGCGAACTGGTCACCAATGCTAGAGAAACGGGACTTCGATCAGAGAAAGATGACACCCAACCTTGTCCCTCATACATACTTGATTACCAAGGTTCCTGGGATCGGCTTTGCATCGATCCATTGACTGGCGGTGTTGAGCACCTGCAAAGCTGGGACGTCATCTTGCCAGAGAATGGTAAAACACTGCATGATTTAGAAGGTAATGACGAAGGACTCTTTAGTTCCATGATCTATCTATGGGCGTAAAATAATCTCACTTCATAGCTGGAAGGATTAAATTAATGGATATAAGTAAAGCGTAAGCGAGTTTGACGTGATCAGCTCACTCGGTGTGTGCACCGATTCCAACAACCCGATCATCGACGATGCCAGTTTGAGGAGGATAATGCAATAGGCGCATGACAGCGGCTGCGTTCTTCGTCTGAATTGATGGGACGAATGAGAAAGTGCCTTGAATGATACCAGTCCAACTGACCTTATCATCGAAGAAGCCTTCCGGTAAATCCAAAGAAAGAGCAAAAATGTGAAACATAACCTTCCCAAGGTCGACTAATGAGTTACTGGATGAGCGTGTTTATCAGTTACGCCTGGCTGTCACTTCTGCATGTTTCACTTGACTTACTATAATTCAAGGACTGGGGCCTTGAATTCTGGCAGGTCGATAGGCCATTGGTTGGCGCCGCGCATAACGCCTGTGTCATCGGGATTCTCAGGTCCAATATTGAATGCTTCATGCATGTCTCCTCGGTTCTCGGGATCTGCGTTCTCTCCCAATAGCGCACAATAACCTTTGAAGTTGGCGGCCTTGTGAATGTCAATCTTTGGGGAGGCGATACTCAGCTGAGTCCACATGGACGATTGACTAAGCACTGACCTGCATCTTACGCTCTAGAGGCTCGTCAAAGAATCGCTTCGCTTGGTCGATTGCCTTCTCTACACTCGTCTCAGGAATTCGGTGGTTGGAGACTGATAAAATGGCGAAACGGTGCAGTTACGTGTTGGTACCCACAGACATAGGCAAAAGCCTCATGGTTTTACTCAACCGTAGAAGAAACCAACATCTTTGCACGCCTTCCGGACTTGAAGTGCGACATTCCGACGAGCGTCAAGGTTTGAGCTCCATGCGTCCGCAAGGTCACTACAAGGAAGGTTCACAACAGTCTGGGGGATACGAGGGGTGTGAAGACGGGTACGTACATGATCGGGACTCCAGCGAATGGAACTGTACTCTCCGATGTGAAAAGGTCCACGATATTTTCACCCTCTGCCATAGCAAGTAGCGAATGTGAATTCAATGAAATGGGAGCTCCTATCCAAGATTGGTGACAACTACCGCTTATCGCCGGCTTCTATTTGGCTCCGGTAATGACCCGCACCCCAGAGATTTCAATGTAGCGACAGCAAACCGTGTACGGGACAGTGCAGGCATCTATTGTTCTTGGGTGCAGATTAACATGGAGGCATCAGCAAACCTGCATAAAGATTGCAAGTGATTTATAACATCGCTGGTCGGTGACTCCATTGGCAATGTTCCACAAGATCGCCCGACCTCCCGCGAGACCTGCAGACCAGGAGGACCATTAGCTGGTCTCGCTAGAGGCCTGCTAGTATTTCGACAATGGGGGTGTTGGATCACTTTGCGAGAAATCACTCACAATGTTGCTGCAAGTTTATTGTTGTAGTAGGACAAATCTGCCAACCAGATTTACCCTTGCTCACTATCAGGATCCGAAAGAAGCGTCGAACTCTTGCGTATGACGTTTGACCATTAGGTCATTCGTGTGCGCGCGTAAGACAGTAATGACAACAGAGCCTCAATTATTTTAAGTGTTTCCACTCCAATGGCAGTATCAGCACGCTTATATCATGGAGTAGTAAGCGTCAATTGCTACTGAGGGAGAGCTGTAGGCGCATTTTCGGCAGCCAGCGAATGACTTTGTGGTGCATGAGGCTAGAACCTAATAAGAGAACGGGACGAGGCGCAATAGGGAAACTGCATGAAGAACACAAGATTGATGATGAGAAGCAAGGATGATTTGCGGCGTCGAATTCGGACTCAATCGCATCATGGCGGTTGGTTCAAGTAGGAAGCACTATTACTATCGTCACAGTTCAAGTTCCCATGGCAAGCATTTACACCGACAATTCCAGCCGTAACATCATTGCAAAAGGCCAGAGGACGCTTACATTGAGTCGACGCCTACAAAGGAATGTAGGGAAGATGACGTGCGCGTAGATACTAGAAATAAGAATAATATTAAATAAGAGAACAACGACATACTTGGTCAACGTCCTGCGTCCGATACAATACACTAGATCCAAATTACGTGACCTCAGCATCTGGATACATCCCAGGCCCGAATGGAACCTTGAGAAATCGACCCAAAGGGATGAGTGGGAAGAATGTATCAGAATGCCGCACTCGAACAGCAAGTAAAAGAGTAGACGGCGAAACAAGACCCACCATCACACCAACCCCCGAATTCCATTCTCGCACGCGCCGCATGGCGAGCAAGCTCATTGTAGAATCTGCTGTACCGACAAAGCCCGATGCCATTGATTGAGAGGCGGCATCTACCAACGCCGGCCACCACGAATCGGGAACGATCCTTTTATGGTCCCACTTGTCTCTACTCCCAAGAAGCTCTGGCCTAAAGTCAAACATTGTAGGGGACCAATCTGAATCGTTGGCCTCCGTCCACCCAAATGCCGACCACCCTAGCCCCCGTACCTCAGCCCAGAATAGCGGATCTTGCTCGTCGGATGTTACAAGGACGTGTCTAAATGCACTGGCTCCAGCCCAGGGAGATGATCTAGTTATGAGTTGCTGGCGAACCCTGTCGACGTGCTCTGCGACGATGGAGAGGGGTGCGAAGCAGGTCTTAAGCGACTGGCCGCCGCAATGCCCTTGGAAGTCTCCGCGTCGGATGTGGATGGCAATGAACTGAAATTTAAGATGATTGGGAGGGTGGAATGAAGAGGTCGATGATAGAGTCGTGCTTGCGTCAGGATACGATGAGGGGCACAATCAGTCCTGAAGCTTGACGCACCCGCGGGAAGGCCTCGTCCTCGGTAAGACTCCATATCCGCCTCAAAGACGCTTCGGTCACCCATTGGACCCTCTCGCTAAACTTGAGATGCTTTCCTACGAACCTCCAAGCGGGGCTGTAGTCCCTCTCCCATTCAAACGGTTGACTCCCAGCAACATAGTACACCGTATCCATGCACATGAGACGCTCGTCCGGAGGAATGGCCTTGTTGAAATGCTGGGATAGGAATGGAGTTGGATCGTCGTGTGCTTGAGGGCCGAGGACCAGCCCTTCGGCGCGACCGGAAGGGAACCCTAGTGCAGCTATACCATGGAAGGATTTATGCTGATTTCCGAGATGATAGTGAGCTGGGACGGGTGTATATGACGCGTCTACAAGATGTCGCGTAGCAAGAAAGGAGGGTTCTCGTTAGAGGTCGGTCTCCGGCGCATTAGTCTATACGTACCAAGTCCGAGATATTTAAAGAGTTGAATCCCATGCGGTCGGCCTTTCCTATCATTAGCGGTCGCATGCAAAGTCCAACATCCAAGAAAATCCATCTCTGCGAGACTGGAAACTTCCGGCATCCTCTTCACATCTCGCCATTCAAGTAGAGAGACACCAGTTTTCCAATGAAAGTGATCAATGTCAAAAATATCGCCGAAATGAACGACGCCGACGTCTTGGAGTCTGCCTATGTTGCCAGGGTCGAACGGGGGGATGATCGCGACGCGGTCGGACAGGATGGCGAGGTAGATCAGGTTGGCCGCGTTCATGAGCGAGTTGGTGAGCCCGGCTTGAAAAAATGCTGTGATGTACATAGTATCGTTCCGCAGGTTATCTACGGCATTGCGCGCAATCCGGGAGTTAGAAGACGAGGGCACGGATGACGGGTCAGTCCAAATCTCAATACCAGGACCATGTGCTCACCATGAACACTGTTGGTCGGTGGGCCATTCAAGAGCTCCAGTACATTGAATTGACTAGGATCATCAGCCTCGGGTTCAAGGTGGTGCATGGGTGGTGAGGCAAACTTCCATGTCACTATCAGCAGAACGAACGCGACATATCCACCGATCATAGCCCAACGGAGAGCCTTTTTGGTGGTGAAGGCCATGCTCTCCCCGCGAGTCTCAGATGAGTTGTTGACACAATTATTAGTAGCGCCGTTGTACAAGAGACTTAAATGTCGAGTCCATATATGTCGTTTGGAATATGTCTGGAAACGATGTGCCTGACAGGGTCGCCGTGACGGAGATGAGGCGGGGGGAAACAAATCGTTAAACCTCGCTTTTACATTGGTGGCATAGCCAACACGCTCAAAATCCATGCTACCACGCTGGGGTGATCAGGAGTCCCTGGTTTTATTGTCATGAGTGTTTGTCCCAACAATTCGACTCGAATAACTGACCGAGTCACCCCGACACCTACTTGGTCCTTGTGGCTGCCAGAGCTTGCCGTCGCTTAAAATAGCCATTGTAGGCTCCAATATCTGACCTTTGGTGCATCGCGGCTATTCTATTTAGTTTTCATGTTCCGGTCCGCAAGGCCGGCAACCACTCCATCGCCACCCCATGGTGCTATCTAAACACAAACTTCCGCCTCAAAAATATACAACATCGGGCTGCATTTAGTCTTGGACTGAGCTCGAATGGATATGTATTTCATCTTAAAGATCGTGGGCAATCCGAGCCACCCAGCGGTCGACAGTTCAAGAAGAGCATATGGCACATCAGCGTCTAGCTTCGCTTATGACAATAACCTTTCGCTTCTTTCCTCTTGTGGCTTTCAGATTGCCATGTCGATTGACTCCAGTCGCCTGGGACATGTTACCCTTGAAAGAATGTGTACGCACGTGTTCTAGAACCAGCCCTAATTATCCCGCCCTTCTCCACATTATAGAGCGAGAGATCTGATGCAGCAGGTGCGCCTTCCCTGGGTCCCGTTCTATAGTACTCTCACACATGAGCTCTCTGGCTAGCTCTCCTTTCTCCGTACAGTTCAGCCTTCCGGCGGATGGATTAGCTTCACCATCTTCGTCAGCGATGTCAACAGATAGTCCCTTCGACTCACCTGTTTCAACTATGGTCAGAACGCATGCTACATCACCGGTCATGCAGTCGGCTGAACCAGGTGAGTCGAAGGACAGCACGTGAGCAGTTGCCTCTGACATGAGATTACTCCTCAGGGCAACTAGGCACAGCGAATCAGGAGCAGGAATCCTACCATCCCAAATGGAGTGGGGCGTCAACAATTACTCTTAAGGTTCTTACCTGCTTCCCTAGCCCGTGAACCTGCATATCGATAACGAGATTTTCCCCCTGATCAAGGCTGAGAGCACGCTATTCATTGTTCCTTTAAGACTTCTTCGGTGTTCCGAACGTTTTAAAGACACTTCAACCGGGTTAAAAGAGGTTGAGATTCCGGTTGTGTGTGACGCGACAGCATTTGAGCTAGAGAGTCTGCTTACTGTACTTGATACACCGTAAGTATCAGCAGCTCCTTATAATCACGACATTCTCAAGCCTCCCTTTAAACCCCTTAGCGATACGCGCGACCTCGGCGTTAATCAGTGGGAGGCAGTCCTTCATCTCGCCACCAAATGGGGCTTCGCTGCCACTCGGGATCACGCAATCACAGTGTTCGACACCCAGTTTAAGGAGCAAAATCCGTTCTCCAGGCTCGAGTTAGCGCTGACGTGTAAAGTCGCCAAGTGGTTCAAACCTGTGTATCGTCAGCTCTGTGAACGCACTTCGAGTTTAACGTTGGACGAGGCCGAACGGCTGGGAATTCAGCGCTACGTTGCGATCACTCGTATCCGGGAGGAAATACATCGGAGGACGATACTTCCTCTGATAGAGTCCGTGGATAACCGTCTCGCTTGCGAGCAGGTACATCTAGAAGCATCGTATCCCATCGCGTCCAAGAAGGGGAGCCGTAGAGGGCACACTACCGCATACGGGACCCCGTTCGCGGACAAGCACATCTGCCAAGATGAGGCAGAAAAAATCATCGCTCAGAATAGGTTAGATTTGGGGGCGATTCTGGCAGAGGTGGAAGAACTTCAAGTCCCGTTTTGATCAGCCGTTCCCGAGGACTGTTGTTTGAATAATTCATCCAATGCATTGTTTTCCTAGCCTAAGAACGGAATATATTAGATAAGTTGAATTTGAACAGAAATTTGAATGACATATCGAATGGAAAGGCTAACTATGATGTAAGCTCCCTCGCACGGTGCGTGTGACAGCTTTTCCTCAGCCTGGGTCACAAACGGATGACTAATGACTAATCATTATACTACTATCGTTTCAACATTTCCATCACCCCTCATGCGCCCTCACACCCACAGCTCACCCAATGCACTCATTTGCCACCCGAGCACAAACAAACTTCGCCATATTTGTCGTCCTCGCACTCAGACTTTCTTTACACCTACTTGTCCCGTACTTGTTGTCTCACACACCTCCTTCGTTGTCGTCCGTCGTAAGCCTATATGGCACAGATACGGACTTTAATATGATTACATCATCATCATCATCATCATCATCATCATCATCATCATCATCATCATCATCATCATCATCATCGTTTCAACATGCCAAACCATCTTACTCGACTGCACCCTTCTGTACGAGACCGTTGGCCACTTCGGTATGTGCTAGCCGGAAAAACTACACTATATCGCCAATCCTACCCCGCATTAGCATCATGAATCACCGTGTTGTTATCCGTAATCGACTCGGCAGCCAGCCAGTATGAGCCGAATTTATCCTTATACCTGAAACGTGCGAACGGTAAGGACGAAACCTATCTTTCATAAGCATCACGAGGCGTTATTGCGTAATTTGGCCTCGGCAAGGTGCATAATTGGAGGGCAACAAGTCGAAAAGCTCTCGTCTTCTCCCCTCTCCTCGGCAACCCTATAATAATCTATACTCCTCCTTATAATCTCCAGACATCTTTACCTCCCCGTAACCCCATCCCCTCCGTCCTTAGTACCTGGCGAGTCCGCAACCACTTTTCTTCCCTCAAATCCTCCGAGATATCCTTCAAAGATGATTTTTTATCCCATTTTATCCTCCGTGCTCCTCATCCTCGCCCCAATGGTGTTAGCTCTTCCTATGAGAGAGTGAGTAAATACCGAGTCTTCTTTCTTTTGAAGTCTCTGACATCCCATACTACGTCCTTCTCTTAAATAGCACCCAATCTGGGCCCAATCATTTCGAGGACGACGTCAGCTTACTGCGAAAATCGCACGAGTTTTCTGAGTGGTATAAGACTGTCGACTCGCCAGCCCAGCATGAGGCTATCACAACTTTTCCAGTCATTGATGGCCACGAAGTCAATAGCAACTCAGACGATAATCGTGTGGGTGATGTACTCACACAGCTTCCTGAGAAGCTCCCTTATGCCTGGGACATTGAAGACATCGAAGATATCGAAGAAGGTCCGTAAGGTGTGCACAATATGCTCTCGTCGCAGTATTGCTAAATATTTCCTTCATTCACATCTGTTACATAAAGCTATCGGTTCTAACCGAAAGGCAGAGGCTCCCGAGGCACCCATAGGAGGGGCGAAGAAGAAGTCCAGGAACCGCAAGAAACAGCCTGTAGCTGAAGGTATGTTGTTTCCTGTCACGCTCATCTCGTGCAGTAGCGATAGTTAATCTGCCATCTCAAGGACCGACGGAAATCGGTGTGTCCCACTGTCAATTGAATAACACGTCGACTAGCGGGCATTTATTGACTATTTGCTCTATCCTACGCACGATGACGTAGATTTGGGCGCCCTAGTCGAGTCAGCAGGGGAGAATGGTCCCGAACGACAAGCAAAAAGTGAGTTATGACCGTTTTAAAATCTGTGTGGTCTTCTCTGTCTTCTTTTATTTTACGTAGTGTACTGACTCGTTTCGATGTTATTTTGTACAGGACCTCGAAGAGGGGAGATGATCGCCGGACTAGTTGATGGTGTGTTCCTCCCTCTATCTATTGTACGTTGGCTCGCTGACAGGTTGATTGATCGTTTCTCAGCTCATGCGGCTAAGGAGCAAGCCGCGTGGGCACAATTAGAAAGCACTGGATCCAGGGACTGGAGGGCATACTGGAAAACTTTGGGATTTACCGAGGAGCAAGTTTGGGCACGCCTTGAAGCAGATGGATTAACACGTTGAACACGCTTACGTAGGAGACGCTTGTGTCAAAATCGGAGAAATATATATATATAATTAGGACACATATTAGTACAAGGTCTTGGCTCATCCAGTTCGAGCGTTCAGTTGTGTACCTATTAATAGTGCAACTCCGCTGCGGCGAGGACGGCAATTACATAGGCGGCGGCCAACAAATGTTGGCCAAGGGATGCCATGGCCGCGCTCCTCTCCTTGTACAACTCATCGTTACGTTATATAACCGCAAGACTGGACGACCTTTTTGGGCGCTTGCATGTTCCCGAGCGCCAAAGCTACGCTTCGTTGGTCTGTGATTGGTGGCTATTTTGGGTTCGTCGTACTCGGACTCGTAATATGGATGTATGGTTCTTCCTTGCACCACTTCCGAGCGATACCGGCTTCTTCCCCTGACCCCGGCCGACTCGATGTGTTGAAGTTTGTGAATGGCCCGCCAACGAATAGCGTTCATGGTGGGCCATAAATAAGTAAATAAGAAAGATATTTTGGTTTTGACTGATTAGCTATTTGCGTTACAGACAACTTGCGAAACGATACGATGTACATCACGTCGTTTATCCAAGCGGGGTTCACCAACGGGCTCATGACTGTGGCGAATCTCATTTACCTCGCCATCCTTACCTCTCGTGTCGTGATCTTACCCCCATTTGATCCTAGTAACATTGGGCCGATCGAAAATGCTGGGTTCGTCCACTTTGGTGACGCCTTCGACATCAATTATTTCAGTGAACAAACGGGCGTTTCACTCCTTGAATGGCGCGACGTCAAGAAGCTTCCTAAAGATCTGACTGGGCCCGTTGAGATGGATCTGGTCGGGTGCTGGACGGTACATGCTACGGCCAATGGCAGAAAAGGCAGACCGCATGGAATCCGATTGCACAAGTATCTCGGTCTCGGTAAGTACTGAGTCCCAGTTTCATCCCTCCATTCTTCCTATCACAAACTGTACATCCCCCGAGCTGACCAGTAATTGCTTGTCGCCCTTACTGTGCGATCATCCGTATAGATCCGTCATACACACCCGTGCCGCAACACATGCACATGGGCGACCAACATAAATATTTCCATGGCCTTGCATCGCTCGGATATCCTGGTGGCTACGCGGACGGTCTTGTGCTCGGCCCACAAGCACATGATGACCCTTCTCCGTTTCCCTCAGACGCTCAGGGGAAGACCGTCCCTCCAGATTATCACCTCATGTGCATGGATACGGTATATTATGTCGCCGGAAGCACTCCCTTCGAGTGGGACAAGGACTATAGCCCCGCTTGGAAATTTGTTGGAAAGTATCTGCGTTTCACCGAGCGCGTTACCAATGCGGCCGAAGTCTCTCTAAGGAAGATATGGAATCTCCCCGAGGGAGAGCCGATCCCGAAGGTGCGTATCAAATTGTCTTTTCACAGCCCCGACATACTGTACTTATTGTGTCTTTGTCTCGTCTCACCTCTAGTATGTTGCAGTGCACGCTCGACGCGGGGACTTTAAATCTAGTTGTCTCGGGAAGCCAACGACGACCTGTTTTGCGCCTCTATCTGTCATCGCGCACCACGTCGACCAGATTCGAAATCAACTCATCGAAAGATCACGTCTAAGTGACCCCGGATCCGTTGTGGCCAGCGCAAATGCGTACCAACGTGTCCTTTTCACATCTGACGAGACCGATCCGGCCTTTTGGGCTGAAGTCCGACGGAGAGGATGGTCTAAATTCGGATGGAGCGAGTCTGGGTGGTTACCTGAATCGCAGTCAGACTCTCAGCAGCACAAAGGTGTCACTGAGGATGAGAAGGCAGTACAAAGCTATATACCTGATCAATGGTGGCCGACGTTGGTGGACGCGGCTTGTCAATCGATGGCATTGGGATTTGTTGGCACGTCGGGTTCTACTATGAGTGTGCTTGCGATCCGGCGCGTCGAAGAATGGAATGGGGGCATCGGAGTGATGGTGAGTCCTCGTTTTGATTTCCCTTGCCATGCTATCTGGCGCAGCGACTCTAATAATGTTGTATCCTTTCTGCCCTTTTGTTTTCTCAGGTCAGATACGGGCCAGGGATGTACCCCCAGGGTGAACACACCATCCCAAATTGAACACAGGCAATCGGTTACCCTCGATATGCAGCTTGGTTGTTCGAATGTGAAAGCGCGAGGTTTCCACCAAAAGCTAATAAACACGACGAACGCCCCGCCTCCTTCGACACTGGGCAGGTTCCTGAATTTACTAGTGATTTATATACTAAGATTGAGCCTGTCCCAAAATCTAACCTCGTTTTATATGTTACCGAGGATTGGTTATGGCTTTCTTTGTTTATAGACGTAAGGATATCCCTCAAAACAAAGTGACCGATTGACACCATCTCATATGCCAATATTGCTTTCCCCCATATCATACAGTACATAAACACATAATGTCTAAATCAAACATAACAGTCTTCTCAGAGTAGCAATCACCATCAACGAGCCTCATTCAGAGTAGCTCAGACGAGTCCTTACCCTCCGACTGAGTCCGGAACGAGAACAAAGTGTATCGTCAGTGAGTAAAAGGCGATCCTAGTCCCCAGCAGACATCGAAGATCTTGCCTTATCCATGCAGTCAGCAGACATGGTCATGTCATCTTCAAGTATTCTTTGGGCATTCCACAACGAATCCACGTGCGTCTCTGCCAACTTCGCTCCAAGGCCAGAGTGCCGCTCCTGTAGCGGTGCTCGTCCCTTCAATCCGCTCTCCTTGCGTTGAATCGTTCACTTCGAATATAGAGGGATAGGCGACTATTATCGTTATGCTTACTAGGAAAGGGAACTACAACAGCTACCTTGCCCTGGGATGGTGAATTCGATGATGCATAGAAACCAATAGTGAAGAAAAGACAGCCTATTTGGGGCCCGACGGTCGTGACGCTGAGATCAGAACCAACCAACCAGGCAAGACGGTTAGTCAGGCGAAAGAGGTTGAAGACGAAGGCTATATAACAAACTCTAAGTCGGGCTGGATGTTCAGAGTATACACAGTATGGGGAGAAGAGAAGAGGATGAGCGCTGTTTAAATAAAGGTGCTACATCCACCACACGTCAGCTGTATACCCATCCATTATAAAAAGACGGTCGAGATACCAACCTAGAGATCAAGACCTGAATTTGGTCTTTTTGTATAAAGTAAGTAGATCATCCTTGCGATGGCTGGTTGATCGCCCAATGAATGATTCTTGAGCTGAGCTTGGTGGGCGGCCCTGTCGTCAAGGTTAGGACGACGTCGGCCATCATCACGAAAGCTGTTCCAGCTGGTAGATATTTTAATTACTCGTGAGGTTGTGTAGCTACACGCGATGCAGGTATTAGTTGGTAGCACCCAAAGCTAGTGGGCCTTCCGCACCTGAGTGAAACACCCCAAGTGATTACTATGGCTGTAACTCACTCAACTTGTAACGTCGCTCTGGCGAGCGAATATAGAGGGTTGCTAACGTTGTATTACCCTTTATGTATCGTTTTCTTGGTTTCAGATTGCTTTCTATTACTACACAAAGCTTCTTGGAGTGATTATTTAATAATAAAAATGCAATGGATACAGTGAATTTTCATGACTCTTTGTCTATGTCAGTGAAAACCCGGGAGTGGCCAGGGCCATCCGATCCGTGCGGAGCCCTAAGGATGAGCTTTGGCCCGGGTGTTGTGGCTCAAGTTCTTCTGTAAGACATTGGAATAATTCTCGGCCTCAGTACAAGGCGGAGCTGCGACTTATATACATGCCAATATCTGAGGTGGAATGGCCCGATAATTAAGTGTCGCAGCACATTGGCTTGCATCCCAGCGTACCAAGTCAGCCGTTGAGTCGAGCCGGCGTTAAAAGGCCCCTTATGGAGCGACGAGAGAGTAGAACGATTCGCCGAGGGGGTGAACTCCTTAAAGAAACCAAAGCACGAGGCACTCACGACAGCGTGGACCCGATACGCTTCTCCAGGCACAACACCGACACATTTAATCTCAGATAAGTTGCAATCAGTGTATAGCGTAATGAATATTTTGCTCCGAGTTGAGTAATAGTGTCATCAGGAATTGCGCGAAGACGAATGGTTGGTGTTTCGAGACCGCCTCACGGCGAGTACAATTTACAAACCTGACACTGATAATTACTATGTAAACTACTTTAAGACACTCCGAGCAAAAATAATCACTGCGCTCACGTATGATTTTAAGATGTGTGAACATCTCAGAGCTCAATGCTGTGCTCGGAGAAGATGAAAAGGCCTCCATATTGGTTCCACGGTGCATGCTGTGGGCCTCGTGTTTTCGTTTCCTCATTTTATTAGGCCAGCTCGCCTTCTCAGCGAATTGCCCTAGTCCCTCATCACCCCCTGTTTTCAACGGAGGTGGTTAATTGGCACTGACCCGACGACTGTCTTGGTAGGCTTATTCAAGCTGGGATGCAAGCTAATTTGCTGGGCCACTTAACTATCACCCCGTTCCACCTCAGGTATTGGCATGGATGAAAGTCGCAGCTCAGCCTCGCGGATGCCGAGGATTATTGCACATCGGCCCAAGCCTGAGCGAAGACCCTTGTATGCAGTCAGCCGCATTCATGATTTTCGACACTATTGCCCCTAGAGGACTGACAACGCTATTTTCCCTCGAGAGGTACAATATTACTACGTCTCAAGGAATTAGCGACAATACTATTTTCGCCGCCCGCCGTGAGAGGGCTCCCCCAGACGTAGGCCAAAACTGCGGCTCAGTGGATGTCCATGATCCGATTAGTGAAGGTCCGACGTTATCTCTGCAAGTGAGAAGGTCCCATCGACGACTCCGCGGATCCGAAACTTCTGATAGCTCTTTCGCGGCATCCAGTTTCCGGGAGTGCTTCAATAGCTCTAGTTCTGGGTCTGATGGTGATGACTTGATTAGCGGTGGGTCGTTGGCAGCCGCGGTATCAGTAGAAGTAAGTCGAGTTCTAAAGCATCACTCTGGCGGAGTGGCAGCTTATAATCGTATACAGCCATCTCCCTCAATATCTCGCGAGATTGGCGGCGTGGTGGATTTTGGAAAAACACAGCGAAGGATTAGACGCGCTGTGGACTCTTTGATCGCCTATACCGGCAGGGAACCGATAACACGCCTGCTGTCAGCACAATCAGAAGCGAATGATGCTGCGGCCGCTCTTTCGAGCTTGGCTGCGAGCCCAGGAAATAAGGCAGAGATTGTCAGGCGCTTCACCAAAGGAGCAACAACCCGGGCTCGGGTGCTTCGGGTGCTCTGCGCTTTGTTGGACAGTAAGGCGGATGCAGAAGTTCCGTTATTGGAATCTTCTAGCGAAGCGCGATTATTGGATATGGTGATGGAAATGCCGAAAATGGGACAGACCGTTACGGCCTACCTGGCTAATAGGAATGTTGTCGGCGGTGCGATGGGCATCCGACATCTGATCAAGACAATGCCACCCACAATCCAGCATATCCCAAATCTCGGCACTCTCTTACTCTCATACGTGGATCATCTGGCGTTTAGGTGGGGCGAGGGCCACGGTGTGGAGGCAGATAGCTGCTCGATATGGTCCACCTTTCGATTGTTAGAGCTCATCCTGCGAAGACGCATTGTATACTTTGGTCAACTTCGGCCCAGAACTCTGTACACGATCAACTACAGCCTGTCATACATCCACGACCAACACGCCCCGTTTCATGTCGTACGAGCGTTCTCAGGCACACCTCCACATGGATTCCGACCACAAGCAATGTGCCAAGCTCTGTACGAAACTGTGACCAACCCACATAACTTGCACGGCTACGTACCAAACGATACAACCCGCTGCCTCGCTTTCTCAGCTCTGGCGGCTGTGCTCCGCGGTCGCTATTTCAGCCCAACGAAGGCCCTCAGTGTCTCAGTGCAGACAATCGTAGATGTTGTACTATGGAAAACATCTTGGCAACACAGTTTTCCAAAAGGAATTTCCGTAAGTCATCCCACGTACTCTTCTTCCCTGCGTAATAAAACTAAACCTGATCGATCGGAACAGCGAAATTGGGATATTCCCGATGTCACACCGCACGACGATGCATACACCATGCTGTCACTCCTTTCGCCATCAAAATTCATTCCGATCTTTCATAAGGCCTTCAAGGCCGCCATATCTGACGGATCTTACAAAATTCTCGAACCACTTACCGCGTTGATAGTCATTCATTCAGCTGAACCCGACGCGTTCTGGCCAACGATGCTCAGTGCACTCATCCAAGCTGGATTAGTGGATTATCTGGTGAGCGTAGCGGCGATGGAGGCGCCTGGCCAAGAGGACCGCCTGTACCGGGTCGTACAAGAGGCGAAACGTGATGCAGTTACGGGAATCCTCCGGTGCTTCGAGCAAATGTCACGAACGGATTCGAACATTATAGGGTGGAAAGTCTTTCATGTGCTTGAAAAGCTGGTTAGGGACGAAGCCCAACCGTTACCCGTGCAAGACACGGCGAAAATCGCCCTGCGCACCTGGGACCTGTGAGTCATTGATTATCATCTCTAGGAATTGTCTCAAAAGCCTGATTATCACCTCCTTTTCGTAGCAACATGGGGATCCGACCTAGGAAATACAAGGGCATCTTTGTATAGCGTTGTCGGCCGTACCAGCCTCGGAGAGACTGTTCAACCTCTGTGGGGATATAGTCGCTGGAATGATAGCTTGCTATGAGACTCGTTGGTGTGTTATTTCGGATGATAGGTCTTTTGGCTTACACCAACCGTCGAACATTTGCGAGAGACTGTATGTTCCCGATACCTTTGAAATCAATATCGCAGAGGAAGAAGGCTTTGGGAAGAGTTAGTAGTTTCCTTTCAGCACTGCAGATGGTATCAAAATTCGATTGAGCCTTCCATGACAAGATTCCTCTCAGGTTTGTCCATTGTAGGTTGTCAAAATCCATCCAGAGCGGTTTATTCAGATGGTTCACGAGTTTTTTCTCTCCGGCTGATGGTCAAAAGAGCACGCATAAAGTGAGGGGCGATCGTAATCAACGAGAAACCGAAAAAATCCTCACCTTGTCCAAGGAGCTGCCTGACGTGGTCCTGCCCGTTTGAGGTATATTTTGAGTGTTCCGCAATGACTCGACGTGCATCTCCGCCAATCTCGCTGCGATACCGACTGCTGCCTCTGCTGCTGCGTGTTGTGCATCTCAACTTCCAGTCTTCTTCATTTTAGATCGTTCACCTTCGAAGATATCTCCCTGAGTATGTTTGGCGGGGAAATGAATACGGTATTAAAGACAGAAAATTGACTTACATGGCCTCCTCCACGAGGATGTACCAATCCGGCATGAACTTGAGTCCCCAACCGCCACCTTGTCCCGGGACGGTAAACTCGATGACGAGGAAGTAGGAGCTAATACCGAAGATGAAGAAGCCAGCTTAAACCCCGATGGCGGTAACACCGAGGTCTTGATAATCCGCCGATCAATTGGACGAGATGGTCAGCAGAGTGAATGAAGAGAATGGCACGGAGGGAAGACTTACAAGCTCTCATCCGTGCTGGATGGTTCGAGTACGGACAATACTGAGAGAAGAGGCCTTTGGACGCCGGGATGAGTCTTGTTTGGATGAACGTGCTGCGTCTGAGTTGCCCTCATACATGAACTCCACGACTATCACAAAATATACGCGATCGAATGGCCCAGCAACCAAAACCTGAATACCCACAGCCAGTGTAAGGCAGGTTTGTGCGATGTACAGTTTCTTCCTATTGATGCTGTAAGTATCGGCGTCGGCAGATGTGGGACTGAGTCGCGAATCATAGAAGCATCCGAATCCTACAGTTGCGAGGAGACCCTGAAAAACGATAGAGAATGATCTGCCGTAAGGGGTGTCGGAAGATTTGAAGATAAGCGCCCACGAAAGCCTTAAACCACGTGCTCGGCAAGAAAGTACCACGAGGGTGAGCAGAAATCCGTTTGCATTCACCTTGGTTTTCTTGTACAATGCGTATGGATCATCCTCGTGTGGCCAGAAGTTGAGGGGTTGCATGGAGGATTGGTTGATTGCCCAATGAGCGATCCTGGAACGAAGCTTGGTGGGTGGCCGCCGCACCGTCAAGGTCAGGACGATCTCAGACACCATGCGTTAATAGCGGCAAGTAGACAGGTATATTTTAGAAAGATGGACGATCAATCAATGCATAAGAGGCGCCTGGGAAAGACCAGGGTTCTGGGTTGCTTTCCGCCAAGAGCTTCTCGCAGTGAAGCTGTTGCTAAGCCATTAAAATAGACCACCCGATTTAATATCAACGTATTCGATCAATGCTGTACACTTAAAAATCTGAGAGCTCTGTCGGAGGCAGTGCTCAAAATGGGGGTGTCCACCATTTGACCCATGGTGTGCTCCCAACGCAACAAGGGGGTGCCTTTACCATCATCGCCTTTTACTCCATCATCAAAAGAGCGTGTTCGTCACGTCTCCTTGGAGCGTGGCTTTCCAAGCATGTTTGATGTTATTCAAGATATTGTTGCGCTGACGTCATACTAATCCTGCTCCCAGCGGTGAAACCATAGCCCCCGATTGACCTTCGAAGGCGCACTCCAGGCGTGGGCACCTCGGATTATAGGCGATCCTGTCAATAGAACCTTTTGGGTTACTTGGAGCAAATCGTGGCTGAGGCGTGACTCGCCGCCATTGGCGTGTGACACGTTTCTCTACTGTTTTTGGTTATCCTCTATCGACGCCGGCCTTCGCGGTCGTTAGCCGTATTGCATCTCGGTTCAGCCAACCCCGTATATGAATGGCAACATGCCCCCCTTGATCTCCACGCTCGAGGATATTTAGACATAATCTCCCTGCATTCTCATCTCCTCAAACGCTTTTGGCTTCTTCCCCCTCACTTCCATCATTACAAATCTGCTTCGACGCTTCTCAACGAACAACTAATCCAACTCACTCAGTCGCATGAGGCTTGCCCACATTGCCATCAGCGCTTTGCCGCTGCTCTCAGGGGCGCTCGCATGGACGACACTGAGCGCTTCACTTCTGGAGAAAATCAAGGATCGCATGGTCGAGGGTGCTCTACTCAGGTCGAGCATATTTGTCATTCGCCAATAACTCATCCCTTACCGATCTTAATCATCAATGTTCTCTTTCAATGTTCTCAATGTAGCTGGGAAGCTGGCACATGCGCTGAAACACTCACAGAAGTCTGCTTCCCTAAAGTCTCCGTCTTTCACCCTCACTATCTCTCCCCGCACTCCCTCTCAGCCTACTCCACATCCACCCTAAAGCCCGTCCTATCCATCGCCGAATTCGCTGTTAAGAATCGGACTTCGCAGGGAATGTTATGGGGACCTGACGGTGCCGCGGGTGATGCGGGCAGTCTAGGCGTTTCGGTTGTTTTGGCTAATCTGACGAAAAAGAAGGGGAAGAAAGAGAAGGAGCCGTGGGCGAAGGCTGCGACGGCGGAGTTAGAGTTGCTCCTGACTGGGACGCCAAGGTTGGAGGATGGCGTTGGGAAGGGCGCAATCAGCCATCGTCCGGACCTCGTTTCGCTCTGGAGTGATTTCGTGTATATGGTTCCCCCATTCTTGGTGAGAATCATCGAAACTTTTTTTATTCCTGCACATTAATGAACGCGTTTCGAATTGTCATTTTAATTATAGGCTTACTATGGCGCCGTCACAGGAAACACCACACTCATGCGAGAAGCGCACCATCAAATCTCCCTCTACCGCGCCGTCCTCTTCTCACCCAACGCCTCGGTCTGGACGCACATTTACTCTCCAGCTTCCGCCAACTATTTCAACGATACCTATATCTGGTCAACAGGCAATGGCTGGGCTGCAGCAGGCATGCTCCGCGTGCTCGCCACTATCAAACACTCACCTTACTCCCACCAACTTCGCTCTGAACAAAAAGACCTCGTTCGATGGATCGAGGAGATCCACCACGGGATGGTCAAATACCTACCACCTTCCGGTTTATTCTTCAATTACCTAGATCAACAAGTGACGACCAACATCTCTTTCCCCGACGCATCTGGAACCGCATTATTCGCAGCGACGGTCTATCGACACATCACGCTCATGAACCGTCAACCTCATGGGTACGGTAAAGTCGTGAAAGCGACTGAAAAGGCTAGGAAGACCATCTTTGCTGAGAATGGTGGGGTTCACTTTGATGAGGATGGGTGGTTGAAACCCGTCGTGAACCCACATTCATTTCAGATGAGTGGGAATATGAGCGATGAGGGTCAGTCGTTTGTGTTGCAGTTGAATCACAATTATGAGAAGTGGAAGAAATGGAATAGGTGGAATCGGTGGTGGTAGGATTGTGGTGCGATAAACCTTGACGGTTTTGGATCGGATTCTTTAGATTCGGGAGTATGGTTCGTGTTTTGGCTCGAAAAGACTAATTTCTCCTTGTACATGTACTGTAGCATTCGGCGCTTGATTCAATTGATGCCTGGCAGCAGCTAAGCGCCGGTATTTGCTCCTGAGACCTCTGTGGCGCAACACCCAACTTTTTTCGAACAAACTCTACCGCTCCGCTTTAAACGAAGTTGGCATTATATCTCCCCCATCAACAGCTTCTCTGAACACTTCTGGACCCCCAGATCGACTCGAACGGGGCACCTGCCCCTCGGATTCTTAGCCACGTGGCCTCTTTCTCTTATCTAAACCTTCATCATCTCACGACTTCTTTCACTCTCTGGCCGCCGAATGGGGGAAGGATCACGTTTCCTTTGTCGAAATGTGTACAGTGCACACATATTGCATGTGAGCAACGTGTTCGAGTTACAGGGGGACGCTTTTACCACGAGGCCAGGCCTGTAGGTGTCAGTATAAGAGGACCACGGTTTGGCTGCAAGATGAGTGGTCCAATATCCGGTACTATCTATGGCTCCCAAGAAAGCTGGGAAAAAACCCCACGCAAAGAAGGCTAAAGGGGTCGGATCCGGATCTGAGGCGAGCGCTCTAGGAGAGCCTTCATTCACATCGGCGATGGGCGTGATGCAAGCCTCCAGCCAGGCGTTTTCACCCGCGCCCGTTCAGCCTCACAGTAGCGCCATATCTCCCAGGTGTTCCAGCTCTCCTGTTTTCGTCTCCAGACCCCCAAGCCCCCAGTACCTCACCGAGCTACGCACGCCTCGCGTTGTGGAATCAGTTGAACGCGTGGCCCCTCTTTATTTCGCCGACCCACAACCTACCACGCCAAGGCTAGCAGCCGAAGCCGCACCATATCACGCCACCGCCGTACAGTATTACCCCGAAGAACTCACTCCTGGAAGCACCGCACACCGATCTCGTTCTCGCAGCCGTGATTCCTCCAATGCCATCAATGGGCGCTCTCACCCTCACTCTCGATCTTCCTCTCGTGCTCGAAGTATACCCGTGGTCATGGACGAAGTTCACTCCCTCCGTCAAAGCCGAAGCCGAACACCATCTCCTATTCGGATTCCATCGACGCGGACGGCGTCACCCATTCCATTCCTCCAAACGCCAGACCAAGATCAAAACTGGGTTCGGCATTCAAAATGGGGGAGGACGACCGTAATCCGCTTAGTTGTAAGTATTGAAGATCCTAGTCATCGCGCGATATTTACATATCATTGCGATCCCATCTTAGGTGCAGGATACGCTCTATGAGGTGCCCGAGAGAACGCTGAAGCAGTCGATCTACTTTAGCGATATCCTTTATGCCGGGAGAGATACCCGGCTACCCTTCATGCTGGATGATGTGAACGTTTTCGAAATGGACAGTCTTCTGACTGTGATAGACGCCCCGTGAGCCCCTCTCATTACTAATATCACCTTTTAGAACTAACTCTAAGTATTATATGAACCCAGAGCTATTGGTAATGCGTTGGAAGCACTCAAAATCGACGAATGGGCCGCCGTCCTACGCCTTGCGTCGAAATGGGGTTTCACAGCAGTCAGACAACATGCCATAAACATCTTCGACACTCGCTTCTACGACCAAGACCCCTTCTCTAGACTCGATCTCGCACGCAAGTGTCAAGTCTCTAAATGGTTCCCGCCCGCCTATCGACAGCTCTGCGAGCGACCAGACAGCCTCACCCTTGCCGAAGCCCAACAACTCGGCCTCACCCAGTTCGTGGCCATCTGTCGAATCCGTGATGACCTCAGCCGGCTCCGATTGGAGGACATTGTGTCCGATGTCGATGGGCGTTTGAATACGGAGGAAGTGTCTCTGGAAGGTCACTGCAATGACGCAGCGTGCCGCCAGCAGGTGGCGATCGGCGGGAAGCCTTACGCGGGAATGGATCTGTGTCGAAACGAGGCGCAGAAGGTCCGTATCGATTTGACGAACCGTGTGGCGGATATGGTCGCGGATGCGGTAGAGTTCTGGGTGGCGTTTTGAAGAAATTCTCTGTATTTTTTGACCTTTTCTATGTCGAGGCCCCAGATCAATTTGAAGACATTACAAATCTCCCAAAACCAAAGCCTCGCGGCTGTTATCTGAGACCTAGGGTTCTATCCTTGAGGGCCAATGCCATTTATATTCCTACGAAAAAGTTTCAGATTTCACAGGTTTGAGGTTGTAATATGGAATTAAACATTGGTCCAAACAATGGAAAAATTACCCCATTAGGAAGGTAACTTGCTCCATTAGGAGGGAGACACTTATGTTGACCTGTGTTTAATCCCATGTTTCGAGATAAACATGTCTTTTTCCACCCTGTGTTTATTACGCAGAGTGGAAAGGTAGCGATCAATGGCTTACTGATCGCATGTGTACAGTGCAGCCCTCGCGATATATTACACATACATTGGCTCAGCCTCGTCCTCGATCAACCATATCATTGAATCGAAGACATCACACTTTACATGTCCTGAATCCGTCTATCTAATATCTCATTCCCCGACGTTTCTGGAACCGCTCTGCTTGTAGCGACGGTCTATCGACACATCACGCCTATGAACCGCCAACCTCGAGGGGACGCTAAAGTCGTTGAAGTGGTTGAGAAGGCTAGAAAGACCATCTTTGCTGAGAATGGCAGGGTTCACTTTGATGAGGATGGGTGGTTGGCTGCTGGACATCTGGCTTAATTTCCTTGTCTCTTGGATGAACTACTAACTTAACAAGGCTGGTAGGGCCGCGCGAGCACGGCAGAGCCCGCTACCTCATGCAACACGAGTCCTTGATTAGAAGTTTGATATTCTAGGACTCGGGCTCGCCTACGGCTCGCCCTCGCGAATCCCTAGTTAAACAAATAGCTATAGTACCGAAGTCTGTGATTAAGTATTCAACACAAATCTCTTGTACATATAATGTTCTATTCATAGCTCAAGGATCTGAAAGTACCGCTATTGAGTACAGCCAAGTAATCATGAGATTGAATATCCTTGACCAACTTGATGGGGGCAACATGGGCTCGCCTCCAGCTCGCTATAGCAACGTGATTTATACGAAGACGCCGCGATTCTTTCACACAGAAACGGGATCTCAAAAAGTCTGGGAACTGGAGCGAAAAATCGAGTGGTGCACCGACAAAGACCCACTACTAAGGTAGCGGGAATATTTTGGTCGTCAATTCCACTTGAAACCATGCCTCGTGGCTCTTATCGGATCCGCCCTGGCGCTCGCTCTGTCTCGGCCTATCTTCAGGCATCACCTTCTCTGCGGAATGTGTACACCTCATGTGAATAGTCACGAGACTCGTTACAGGATATAAAAGCACTGCGTGAACATGTTCCGAGCCGCTCATCCCACCTCATTGCAATGGGGAAGTCGAAGAAAACCGCGGCCATCAAAGATAAGAGAGACAAGTCGGCCAAATTGGCCACTACCCAATTTTACCGTGATGACAGCCCGAGCATTCAAGGGGAACCGTCGTTCGCCACCGGGATGGGCGCTAAACCATGGCCAGAGGAGCAAGGTTTACCTCCTGCCATAGATAGACTGCACGACCGAGCCGGATCTCTCGAAAGATTCAGCTCCCCCGTCCTTGTGTCTCGACCTCCAAGTCCTCAACCTCAGCATAACCACGACCTATGCACGCCTAGGTTTACCACGGAACCAGTCGTCTACCCTGTATTTCCCCCTTTCAGTACCTCACAGCCCGTGCAACTGGTTGAATCCGTGGCGTTTCAAACTCCAATCCCACAGTGTTACTCCTCCGAACTCACCCCTGGAAGGGCCGCACATAGCTCTCGCTCTCGCAGTCGCGATTCATCCAATGCCGTCAGTGGACGCTCTCACCCTCGCTCTCGATCTACCTCCCGGGGTCGAAGCATACATGTGGTCATGAACGACGTTCGCCCCAATCAAGATCGAAGTCATAACCGTAGCCGAACGCCATTACCCATTCAGATCCCATCTACGCGGATGGCATCACCTATCCCATTCCTCCAAACGCCGGATCAAGATCAATGTTGGGTTCGACATTCCAAATGGGGGAGGACAGCTGTCATAAGCTTGGTCGTAAGGTGCCATAAATCTTGGTCAGTTTCGCGCGATGCTTATAAGCCATTCCGATCTTATCCTTAGGTGCAAGATACACTATATGAGGTACCCGAGAGGACATTGAAGCAGTCGATCTACCTTAGCGATGTCCTTTATGCCGGGAGAGACACTCAACTGCCTTTGATGCTGGATGATGTGACAGTTTTCGAAATGGACAGTCTTCTGACTGTGATCGACGCCCCGTGAGTCCCTCTCATTGATAATACTTTCATAATCCATCCTAACTATTCTATGAACTCAGAGCTATCGGTAATGCGTTGGAAGCCCTCAAAATCGACGAATGGTCCACCGTCCTACGCCTAGCGTCAAAATGGGGCTTCACCGCAGTCAGACAACATGCCATAAACATCTTTGACACTCGCTTCTGTGACCAAGACCCCTTCTCCAGACTCGATCTCGCACGCAAGTGTCAAGTCTCTAAATGGTTCCCGCCCGCCTATCGGCAGCTCTGTGAGCGACCAGATAGCCTCACTCTCGCTGAAGCTCAACAGCTTGGCCTCCACCAGTTCGTGGCCATCTGTCGAATCCGTGACGATCTTAGTCGACTGCGATTGGAGGACGTTGTGTCCGATGTCGATGGGCGCTTGAATGCGGAGGAAGTGTCTCTGGAAGGTCGCTGCAGTAACGCGGCATGTCGTCAGCGGGTGACAATTGGTGGGAAGCCTTACGCGGGGATGGATCTGTGTCGAAACGAGGCGCAGAAGGTCCGTATCGATTTGACGAACCGTGTGGCGAATATGGTCGCGGATGCAATGGAGTTCTGGGTAGCATTTTGAAGAAATTCTCTGTATTTTCTATGTCGAGGCCCCAAATCAAATTGAAGGCATTACAAATCTCCCGAAGTCAAATCATCGTGGCTGTTATCTGAGACCCAGGGTTGGCCAATGCCATTCGTATTCCTACGAAAAAGGTTCAGACCTTGTGGTACAGAGTCAAAGGGTGGCGATTTATGGCTTACTGATTCCAAGTGTCCAGGGCGGTCCTCGCGATATGCTGCACCGACATTGGTTGGGCTTCATCCTCGATCAGCCATCTCAACTTATCGAGGACGTCGTCCCCTACATGTCCGGGAGCCATCTGTGGCATTTGCTCGAAGCACCTGAGAATTCCCGTAACGGCATCACGTTTCGCTCCCTGGACGACCCGATAGAGACTGTGCCGTAGATCGGGTAACCCCAAAACCGCCATGCGTATCAGATAGTTTATCAACCCAGCTTGAATGAGCGCGCGGAGCATCGTTGGCCAAAACGTGTCTGATTCGGCCGGTGGCGAGTGATCGACGATTAGCGCGATGAGCGGTTCGAGAATCTTGTAAGACCGTTCAGAGATGGCTTCCTCGAAGTAAAAGCGAAGTATCGGGATGTATATTGAGGGAGAGAAGAAGGATAACATCGCATAAGCATCGTCGTGTGGGATGACTTCGGGGATATCCCAGTTTCGCTGTGCCAGGTTGGTCAGGGTACATATTGTGACACGGGGATAGGCAGGATTACTCACAGAACATCTCTTTGGAACACTGCGTTGCCATGATGTTTTCCATAGTAAAACATCGACCATTATCCACACCATGACGCCACCCACTTCATTCGTACTGCAATAACGCTTGCGAAGCAAGACAGCCAGAGCCGAGAACGCGAGGCAGCGACCTTTATCATTGGTTGCATGATCCTGCAAACTCAGCGACGTAGTGACGATCGTATAAAACGGTAGATACAATCTGTCTGGCCGGCATGCGGATGGATGTGCCGCGGCGAACGATCGTATCACTTGATATGGAGCGAGTTTGTCTTCGAAGAGGGATACGCCGTAATTGAGCATGGAGAAGATTTCTTGTCCCAGTTGACTGACACAGACGATATGTCTCCGTAAGATAAGCTCCAAGAGTCGGAGGGTGGTCCACATGGAATGGTGATCTACGTCGACACCACGAAACCCCTGCCAACTAAGCGCTAGCCTATTCACATATGAGAGTAAGAGCTCGTCAAGATTTGGGATCTGCTGGATGATAGACAGCATCGCCTTGATCAGATGCCGGATCCCCGCCGCACCGCGGGCGATGCCGGTATCGGCAAGGTAGGCCGCAACTGTCTGTCCCATCTTTGGCACTTCCATCACCATCTCTAACAACCGCGCTTCGATACAGGATCGCCTCAATGGAACCTCTGTATCTGCCATGCCATCTGACATAGCGAACAGCACTCTAAGCGTCTGAGCCCGAGTTGCTGTCCTTTTCGTCAGACGTCTGACAATCTCTGCTTTGTGGCGTGGGTTTCCGCATAGGCTCCAAATAGCGACCACGCCATCCTTCGCCGCCGATCGGGCTAAGGATCGGGAAGTTCCCCTGCTGTCGGAGGCGAGCAGAGTGCGCACAAGGCGTCTGATCTTTCGTTGCGTTTTGCCAAGGTCCAGCACGCCTGCTATCCTGCGAGATAGTGGAGGCAACCGCTATTGGCGATTATAAGCCATTGATACGTCAATCCGTCACATTAGACCTCGACGTACATCTACTGGCGTCGCTCTGCCGCTGGTTGTTGACCGCTGAGGCCCACAGTTATCGTCATCGGATCCAGAACTTGAGCTACTGAAGCATTCCTGGAGAGTAGATGTCGTCGAAGAACCGTTGGAAGATTCGGATCCACGTCGTCGTCGGGACCCACGCGCGCGATAGGATGACCCGGGGGTTGGACCTCGACCGATCGGACCCTCGGTGTCGATGTTGATGGAGTTCCATGCCTCGTAACCATCTATAAACAATAGCATTAGCATCGGCGATATAACAATATATTCGTTTGAAGCGAACCATCATGAGCGGTTATAGTATGAGCGAAACTCAGGGCATCCCAGGGCCGGGGAGTGGAATGGGCTGGCCACATTGGGCTGACTTGAGCTGGCGTGAGGTTGGTGAGGGCCTCTATATGGCGGTTGATGCCCCTAGATAAGGGGTCCGTCCACGTTAGCGAAAATCCGCCTGGCCTAGAGAGTTGATACGAACGTATGACAGGTGTTGCGTCAGCGCTACAAAGTCCTGTATACAAGGAAAGGGAGTTGGCGTCACGATTGGAGTCGCTCTAAGATTCTAAAGACCGTGGAAACATGAGGCTGAGCCTGAGTACCATACAGGAAAGTCCAACCAGGGTTACGCTGCGTTCTGGAAGGAATTTTAGGATAGAATAGAATACTAGTGCCCCTCCACCCGGCGGGTATTCTGACAGCTCGCAAATCATGAACCTACCGATTGGTTATAATTTAAAACCCAGTTGACGATATTGTAATTATAGCATCGATAATATGCCTTGTTGCATATAGGGGAAAGTGCTCAGGGAAGGCGTGTGCCCTCGCACAGCATTCCGAAGATCGCCGATCCACCTCTTTCCTATCACATAGTATCTTGGACAAGTGGTCATTCATCTCAGCATTTACAGGACCGCAACTTGTCCTGATTTGTCCTGCAAGAAACCGCTGTTACAAGGTATGTGGGCGCTAACTTGGCAGGGTCAATTTCATTCTCCGACAACAGGGTGTGCAGCGCTAAAAAGACGCCGACGGGAACGGATATCGTCTCGTCATCGTTCAATACAATCACCCTCGATCATTGCCAATGGCCACAGATCTGCTTCACCTCAGTTGCATCTTACCCAGGCGTGTGCCTACATGGGTCAGGGTCGAGATCACTGGCCCCTGGGATGTCAAATAAGCTACATGTTGTCCCTCCATGGAGAGGTTGAACACTGACCCAATTTATTCGACTAAATACAAGCGGTGTTTTGCTTTATTGCGAAGCTCAACAGAGAGGTAAGATATTGCATAGAAGGACGGCAGTAAAATCAAAGAGATACTATTGGACATTCCAGCCTTGGTCAATGCTGCGATGGAGTTGTGAATGTCTATCAATCCTATGGTGCACTCGGTACTGAAAAGCTCTGGTCGTCCATCCTAGCCTAAGCTCTCTACCAGAGCTTGTAGTCGTGGGCATTCAAAAATCGCCACTCAAGTCTTGCTGAGATCCGATACACGGAACCCACCAAGAGCCACGATGCAAGGAGGCAACGACTGAGATTATTGGAGCGGTAGCGTTGTAGATCGAGCTAGCGACGCCGTGGCTAGCCCGCCAAGGTGCGCGTTGCATTCACCCGTAATGTACAAATCTTTCCACCAGCCATGAAGGAAATTTCAAGCTAATAAAATGGACATTGACGCGCAATGTTGATACCGCCATAACACTTCATTAGGCCTTAGATGCAAAACGTAAGCAACGCTATCGCCACAAGTAAGGCCCGAATGCATACATGGGACATATTGTTAAAAATTCTCTAGGGAGTACACAATCTCGGGGAAGAAAGGGGTGATATAACACATCGTTCTTCCTTTCTTGATGACCTCAGGTCGCGCTGGGAAACCGGTTTGCGCGACTCTCGTAACGACACTTCCCACTGCCCATGCACCAGATCCAACATGTGCACAACAGATGGGATAAAGACCCCAAGCGTTGCCTTCCACTTGATGTGACAAATCATTGGACAGGTTTTCGTCATCGATTTCGCGAATCCCAGCAGGGCGTCCGTATCAATCTCTTCTACCATATCGATCCGTAAACTTTCGAGGACTGGAAGCCCAAACACGGGGGACAGAATCGCGCTGTACGATGCCTACAGTGAACGCAGTCAGCATCTGGTATCCATCCTCGTATTCTCGATTGTGAGATTCACCTTATTATCGGAAATGCTTAATTTGATGGTGCGAATACATGGACAGTACTGGCGGAAAACTTGAAAGAGAACATTGACATTTGCGGCGGAGATTGATACCGCCTCGATATGGCATAGACTCCGTCCCATCAGAGGGACGACCTCCGTGATATCCTCCTCACTCCAGCACGTTCCCACTCGTCGTCCCATCAACCACTCAAACGTCGTATTTGGTTTTTCCGTGAAGGTGCGAATGGCCGTATTGGGTAGAACGACCCTGGCAGCTGGCGGCGAAGCGCAGAGCCAATCGAGTCTTGGGAGGGCGAAAGGGGAGAGGTCTGGTAGAAGTTCTGGCACTACACGAAGCCGGCGGAGATCTCTTTGCCGTTCTAGCCAGCGCCAGAAGGCAGCGGCTCTCAAAGAGTCGTTCCGGCCCAGAACACTCACGCCTTGTAATTGAAGTGTGCAGGTCGATATGAAGGAATTGTCTGGGAATGTCAGGTCTGCTTCGGTAAGATTGACGAGACACGGTATGACCCTTTGCGCCATGTTCCCCAGAACATGATGGTTCCAGATCCTGGTGTGATATTTTCGCACCAGTTGAGAGATCGCCGAATTTTCCAGTAACGTTCGACATAACTTGTAACTCTTCCGACGGCCTTCATGCATGGTGAGTGATGCGTAAGTCTTGAGCTGGGTGTCCGAGTCACGTCCGTAGTAGACTGGCCATTCGTGGAAGGGGTCATTATAGATGTATCCGATTGAGGCTCCGTACATCGCTTTGTTGGCGAGACAGCAGGCGAAGAGGTCCGGCTTTGCGCAGTGATCGAAGATGAGACATAAGACTTCGTTGGGTAGTGGGGGAGGCGGTTTTTCGATTGCCCCGTTTAGATCAGGGCCAGAAACCATGTTGAAGCAGCCTTGAAGATACGGATCCAAAATTTGATTAGTAATTACCTAAGAATAAAACATATCGACATACCTTTACGTCAAGCAACTTTGTAAGGTTGGTCAAGAATAGATCGATTCTCCAAGCTGTGTGGTGGGATCATTCGGAACGATGATGATCATGTAATCATATTATAGCCGTATCTCCGCATCTGTTACGAGGGCGACGGACTTGGTGCGATGGCAGTCCACCGGCTGGCGCGCCGACCTGCGTCTTGAGGGAAAGGCGACCACAGCAACGCCTGGAGGACATGGACGTGATGGTCTGTTAATATCCCTCGCTCCCACTCACCAGAGCTCGTACCGTTTATACAACCACGTTTCGTTCTCCTAAACCAATACAAGCAGGCGGTAACCGGGCCGAGGCGTTCTCGGATCCGAGGGCCGCATGACCTGCGTGATAGTGGCAACGCCAACCTCCCAAGTCACTGATCAAGGAGATCGTGACGTACGGCTGATGGAAAATCGACACGGTGGGCGCCTGGAAAGCGGGAGGCGATAGCTCTATTGCTCACGATGAGTGCGTAAGATATGTGAAGTGTAAAAGGCATATTGTAACGAAATACATGGGATACAGAAGCCTGTACTGTTGGGTGCCATAAATAAAATTCGCGTCCATTGTGTCCAAAACAATATTGTAGGGCTATCTTCGCCGTCTGGGACGCATCTCTGGCTTGGGCCGGCGGTTCAGGTTGAAAAAGAGCGACAAGTCTCGAGCGATGAAGGAACAACCCATCGAGCACAACGCGGTGAAACGCTAGAGGGGTTAATAGTTACCTACAAATCTGTCCGTTCTCACCGGAGATAAGAGTGATTCATTTTGGAGCGAAGCCTGGATAGCATCTAGAAGTCTGTGGATGACATGCCTTCAGTACGAAACCCTGGCAACTAGATGACCGGAAACGTGCTGACTTAGCGTTGATGCGTCGCGAGGAGGTCAAATCCAATACGATTCGAAGGGCCAAAGGACTGGTGATGAAACAGGTGCTGAACAATACGGAAGCGATGACATGCCCGCCCGAGGAAATGAGAAAACCCGACATTCAATTCGAAATGATCAAGTACAAGGCACCTCACGCGATCGGAGTGGAAAGTGAGGCGGCCATAAACCCTCAGACTAAGCACAAATAGGTTGAAACACAAAGATCCCGGAGCGCGAGGACCGGGAATCTCCTGAAGCCTTAGAGAGCAATATTTGGCCGAGTTATCCAACGGAGCGCCTGATTTGGAAGGGGAGCAAGCAACGTCACAGGGAAACCAATTCTCTTTGAACGCCGAGACCGGTTGATTAAAAATTCAAACAGTCAAAGGTGAATAAGTCGCGCGCAGCTTATATACCGTAGGTTCCTGTGGCGTCATAAAACGTGACCAATGTTTGCAGATGACCAAAGCCTTCGCCCGTAAGAATGAGCCAAGCGCAGGAAATCATCGAAGCAAGTCAAGACCGGCGACTTGAAAGCCAATTTAAAGCTCCTCGACTAGAGGAGTGTTTATGCAGAACTGCTGAGAAGCGATGAGGCTCATTCGACAGGGCCAAAAAGCGCCATTCCATAAACCGCGGCCGAGACCTGGGCGCCAGGCTTTCCCCTGCAGGATAACGCCCACAATCTAGATACACATTCAATTTCGCAACCCCGGGCATAATGACCGGTTGACCCTGTCAAGAAAGGGGGGGGGGGGGGGGTAAAATCTGGCTCGTGGCAGGGGCTGCACTCCACTGGAGCCCCGTTGTTACCTTGGTATCCGGAAACAAGAGTGAGGGGTGTACATGTAGGACTGATCAGCCCATGATCGAAGACAGACACGCAAGGTTTCAACCCTGTCGCGAGGAGCAAAAGGTGCGAATCGAGGAGGTTTGGTATCAGGTCGCAATACCATCCACCAAGACGACAAATCGAAAAGTTGAGCCAGCTTGGGGTTGCTCCCTCTCCCTCTAATCCTATTACATAACAGTCATTGGAGCCGCGATTCTGTGCATTGTCGCCAATAATACAAGATGAGGCACCGTTGGCCATCTCCGAGGCGATTCATCATTGATATCAGTGAACGTCCGAAACTCAGGGGCGGAAAGAATTGGTCTGCTGGCGGCTGATGTGACAGGGAGGACTGCGCTGATTAAGTTAACCACAGTGCTGGCATGACAACGACACCCATGTGCACCAGGATTCCAAGGCTTTCTAGAAGGTGAAAATGATGAGCTATAGAAATGTTCAGGGCAGGATGAAGATGTCCTAGGATGATAGTACCACATTGTTCTGAAGCACCCAAAGAAGGAGAGGTCGATGGGGTTGGCTGTTGTTCTTGAATAAGTGGTTATAACGTGGGACGGAAACGACTCGATATGGTGTAAGTTTGAAAAAGATAGCCAAGTCGCCGAGGGTGTGATGCGCCTCAGCCTCGATTCCGAATCATCACCCATTTCCCGTGAAGAGATGTAATATATCGGGCGACTCGGTCAAAGTACCAGCTGAGGAACCGGAGACCCAATGCAGAGGTTTTTCTTCGTGCGGACAATGAATAGGATGTTGATCATAAGGTCTAACCCTGCGTTGACAGTGAGACAAACCTTTTAGCCTGTACTCCTCGCAGAAGACTTGAGAATCATTGTGCACCGACAGGGCTGACGGTTGGTATGCACAAGACAATCCAAGCCCCAAGATAAATCACTAGATGGCAAGATGCGGGAATCATTTGGGTGTACAGACCATGCATATGCCGTGCAATGCAACAAGTCCGGCTGCAGCGGCATGAGACGGCCTGAAATGAATGGCCATAGGAGGAAAGGACCACCCGGGACGCTTTAGCTGGGCTATAGACCCGGATACAGAGGGTCGATTGTAGTAAAGAGGGTCAACACCCTACAGAGAGCCCGCAGACCCTCGAGGGGGTAGATGACAGACGGTGACGAGCTGTGACGACACCAGATTCGATGCACGGCGATATTTCCAGATTCGGACCGAATTGCGATTGGCGCGAAAGCCCTGAAAGCCAAACTATCCAATGAAATTAGATCCAAGGAAATGGAGTAAGACGATGTACAAGATCCGTCCCTTGAAGGCGTTCCCAAAAAACCATCCATGCATAGGCCTACCAGTATATGTTTTATTGATGGAATTGCTGGAGGGTGATGGCAGCAGTCCCCAGATTCTCCAGTGAGTTGGAGGACTCTTTATAATGCGCTTGCCTATAAAGCTATGAAGTGTGTGGTCGCTCTGAGAAGGTCAGTTTGCCTTTACACCACAAGCGAGGCCACTGAAGAGGTAAAAGAGTAATGCGGGAGATGAAAGCGTACTCATCCACTTCCCCAAACGGAGAGAAAACCATTTCTTCTAATGATCACCTCGCCGCGCAGCCGCTGTGGAACATTCACTAGATTTTTGCAGAAACGCCACAACGCTAGCATCTAAAGAGCTGGTAATTCTGTGATGATGTCATCTTAGAGCTCAGATCGGCAGGGGAATTGATATGTGCGCGAGCTTTGAGGCGAGTTGTGTTGCGTCCTCGTGGCTCGCTCATCTCAATCTCCACAGGGTTGTGCACGACCTCTCCGTCGCCAAGTCGTTGAGGCAATTGATTGTGTGGGGCCAGTCTACAGGAGCGATTGAGGGTTTAGTTTGGCAGTTCAAATCTTGATGCGGAGTAGTCAAGCAGACTTTGATCAGAGCATGTTGACCCAATACGCGGGGCGTTCCCCTTCCCTTCAGACTTTCATGCCCTCCGCGACTTGCAGGCTATTTCAGCGACTTATATATCCAAGAAATGGCCCTCTTCCTTCAACTGTCCACCCCACCCTCCATCTCACTGTATTCGCTACTATTACCATCTGACTCCTGATTTCAATGCAGATGGCCCTGAACACCGTCCCATTTGAAGTCCTCCAGCAAATCGCCATCAATACCATAGACAATCACCAATCAGGTCCTCCCAGTTGCATCTATTCTCTTCTCCTCACATGTCGCGCTTTGTACGACAGCTTATCCTTCGATGAGAATCCTCTGTTTTACGCGGACGTCTTCGACGTTCAGTTCGACACTGCCGCGCTCAAACGTCGATACGCGCCCAAGAGGCTCACCTCCGCGCGTCGGGCACAGGAGCTTAAGCGTCGGTGGGCGTTGCTGAGGGAGATCCGAAGCATCACTATGTGAGTGCCCTGCATACGCGATCGCCCGATGCGATTCGAACAAAAGGCTAATTTCAATGTGGGCTGGATGCACCACATTCAGTCTTTCAGCCGATGCCGACTTCGGCGTTCAGATGTGGGGCTCTCCAGCTACGAATATGACTGGTAAGTAGATTCTAGACATGTATTTGGAATGCTCGATTGAGACATCGTAAAAAAAACGCCCAGGCACCTATACCTACCATGAAAAGCTCAACCACGCATGGCTCGCTTACATGCTGCTCACCGAGAGCGACGGGATGAACTGGAGACAGCTGCAATGGGCCGGGATCCTTGAATGTGAGTGTAAAGCAATGTCTTCCGCGTCGCGCCATAACTGACCATCGCCATTTCCAGGGATTCGGCTATTCATGTTCTACGACATCGACAAGGTCTCCTTACACGCTCAAGCGACCGGAATTCTCCCTCCGGCGGATGAATTTCGAGCTGTCGGAATGTGGTTGTGGTGGCTCTCGCTGCGATATGAACATATCGTCAAGGAGAGCTCAGTTGCGGTGGGCAGCCCTTCGATTTCATTAGCATCAGCCTGCATTAAAGCTAATACATTCGTGTATCTGATATAGCACAGCGCGGTCAATCGCATGCTCCGACCGTTCGCATTTGCTTCATGGCGCGTGAGTAGCTGCAGCATCATCAGTTTTTATTCCTCTGCTAACATATCGCCCAAAGTACTCGTTCTTCTACGCGCCATGGTCCTCCTCTGGTCTCCCCGACACGGAGAATGTCCTCGATCACTTCACAGGCGCCACGCTTGGTGGCCCGCTGCTCGCAGACCCCATCCCTCGCGATCGCACCGTCACTCTCCCTTCATACCTCGGCTCACCGCTCTGTATCTCTCCTCCACATCTCTGCCACGCAGCCGTCCTCTTGTTTTTCACGCGCATGCAACGGTACCCGCTCGGTCAGATTGAATGGCGACCCAACGATATTCAGATGTGGAACCATGCGCGACGCTTGTACGGGAGGTTACATCCCTATACGCCTCCGCATTCGAATATCGATTACCCGACGGTGATTGACTCGAGAGAGTATGATGATGACATTTTGAGGATGCTTAGTTGTCGGGATCCGACGATAGAAAGGAGCTTGGCTCGTCGCGAGCCGAGGTATAAGTACGTGCCGGGAACCTATGTGGGCGAGTGGGAGGGAAGGGTCGTGGTAAGTGGCACGATCGAGCGTTCTCATTGGAGCCTGATTTCTTTGAATGATCACCGAATTGGATTATCCCCCTTTTTTAGAACTACGGCTTGATGGCAATGGAAACCATCGGGGCGGGTGAGCTAGCGCCACTACACGCACTCGAAGCTGAGCCTTTAAGACAAGACCCACAAGCTTGGGCGCTTCGCGAATTCCACCACCCATCCACCCTCCGAGGCCCTCTCAAACGCCAGTACCTCCGCTTCCTTCGAGACGAATATGGTCCCCCTGCCAATCATAGATTCATTTCCCTCTCCCAGGGACCAGCGGAACCGTGGTTACCTCCATCTCACAGACGCCCACCTGTGCAGAAACGGAGCCGAGACGTTTTTAACGGATTCTTCCCGTTCGGTTTGAAGATGGATCACGTACTGGGTGGATTGGAGGTGACGGAAGCTGGATCGAAGAACACGCCCGTCTTCTACGTCGAGGTGAAGAAGTGGTGGGATGGTCGATGTTGGATCGGGAGGGACGACATGGGACCTGCCCTGATGAATGAAGCGATGGACGAGGGTGAGGACAAGATCGATGGGGAGGATGAGGCGGAGGATGAAGCGGCACTTGATAAGCGGCTCGATATTATTATCGAAGGGGAGGTAAGTCTGCTTCAGTTGCGTGCTTATGCGACGTATCCTGACCATTTCGTCGTCTTCGTTTGCTCACCCGGCTTCACCGGCATCGTCATCAAGGCAATTGGGCGAAAGCGTGCATTCCCATACCACGTCGCATCCGTGATGGTGCGCTGGGAAATGAAGACAGTCCAATACTCTAATACTCATATCGATATGCACCCATTTAGGAAGTCGGGTCCGTTATGTATGGCACAATACGGAAATGGGATGGACTTGTAAACTTGCACGCTCGCCCAGCAGACGCCTCGAGCACCGCCAGCGTGAGTCTTGCACTACTATCTATGATTCCCTTTCAACACCTGAATTGATTCTTTCACCTTCTTAGTGGTTGTATCGAGGGTACCTCGCCTCTAATCGGAACTGGATAGGTCGAATGAGGGACACATGGACGTCTGATCTTACGCGTGAGGGGTATGATGGCGTGTTCGTTATGACGAAGAGGGGTGAATAAATGACTAGAGTAGAAAGAGCACACCTGATCCACGGCGTCGTTGCTACACTTGTCACAGAATCTATACATGGTTTCTTACTACTATTGTCCCAGTCAATAATACCTGGTAAGCATTAAAGTCAAGTTTGCCAGTCAGTGGTCGTCGATTTTGATCGTACTCCATGTGCTTATTTAGCATTTGGACTAGCTATCTTCTCAAGGCGGATTTAGGCAATGAATACCAGCTTGCTAGAATGAGGTTGGATGATCGTGATTGCTCGTTGACTGGGAACAGTATCTCTCTTCCTGACCAACTGGACTGGGATTGAGACGCATGACACAAGTCGCCTATATAGCTATACGTGATATCCAATCGCACCCATCCTCGCTAGTGGGTTTCTACTACCGATTACAATACATGTCTAAGTTGCATGACGAGAAGTGTACTGTGTACGCCATCTGGGAAGAAGACGAAAGCACTTTTAAGCTTTTGCACGCCAGAGAGTGAATTACGCTGCCTGTTTCCCATTGCTAGCTGTCTAAGACGTAGTTGAACGTGTTATAAGCCATCCACGTCATTTCTGACGAATCCTCTTGCTCAGGGCGTCAAGTGCGTGACTGAGGGTAAATATGATATCGCATGTGGCCACGATTAGAATAGTAGAGAGCAGTGATACTCAAGCCTTCGATGATGGTGTTTCCCAAGCGTGGGCTTCAGGCGCTACACGGCGCGCATGTGAGCTCTGGGCGCTGCCAACCTTGGGGATCAGAATAAGCGATCAGACGCCCGGAGTCGCTCTCCAAAGCTAGTACATCTGATCCGGTGGTATCACTCACAACTGCACTTGTTCGGGGGTGAAGCAAAATAGCACAGATACCAAAGTCGACCCACCAGCGTCTATCAGGACAACGAGACCAATACCGGAGCTAGCTCGTCGGCAACCGCTCATTGGACAAGAACCAAAAAAAATTATTCAATCTGCATCTAGCGCCTGCAGGGTTGTCTTAGTATTCCAAGGCGTCAAAGCTTGACAGCCTCGCTCCAGGTACCTCAACTTAGTGTGGCTGCATAATTACCGCTAAGAATCCTTATTACCCAGGTCAAGACGTTGCATGAAACCTCCGTGTATCTTTGATGGGCTTCAGCAAGCGCCTAGGAAACGACTATATTGTGATAATAGATTTAACGATTTATGAAACGAACTCACCACTTAGCATTATTGTTCGCACGTACCTACCTTCCCGCTGATATCCCCAGATGGGTCTGGATACCGCTGCTGCTGCTGGTTCTGATACTTTTGACTTGCCGAAACATCCTTCGCTCGATTCGGGCACGTTAGTTGGGTGCAGAAAGTGGGAGGGTAACCTAGCGCATCGTAGTCTAGTGAATATGGAGTAACAAGGAAGATGACGAAGGTGAAACACAGGGTGTTTCACTTATACAAAGCGCCAGAAATGGATGTAGACTAGGTAGAAAGCTTGGCCGTGGCAACGAGCATTTGGCCTTGCGTGATAAAACACCTGATCCTGCTTTGCCTGGCGGACATGCGCAAAGCGGCACGATGGCCACTTCGCTTGCCGCAGCCACCCCCCCCCCCCCAAATTACAGAGCTCGATATACAATCTTTGTATTTTATATGCTTCACTGGGTTAAGAAAGAATTTCTGGGGAAGAATTTTACAAGATTAAAGAGTCAAAGACATATCCCCCCCCCCTCCCCGACTCATTCCCAGTACTTCCACTGCGGGGTATTTTCCCACAAAAGCGAGGGAGAGGGAGATCTGCTGGCTCTTTGGGACATGTACAGTAGCTCTGTTACTGTCCTACTCTCTTTAGAAGGAGGGCCGAGGACCTTTTGCACTATCAACAAAGAGGATTCCAAGACTCGACGTCAGTATCGCATCTTCACAACGAAAGCCATATATCGGGAGAAAAAGACCACACATACCAGATAGGTCATGCACGCCCACTTCGGTGTCAAAGAACTCAATGAGGATCTTCAGTTGGCGACGTCCTATGGTCGTCTTTTCTCCGAGCTGGGTTAAGATATGTCTGCATGAAGATGTCGAAAACCCGTGATGTCAATCCGTGGGGACCAATCGCAGGGGAGATATGAACGTCTCATACGTACTTGACGACCTCAATCTCTGCGTTGACCTTTATGGCCTCGATATGGGATTTGGTTTCCAATTTGGCCCTTAGGATGCGTATGAGGGTCATGCCAGCCATCACCCAGCAGAACTAGAGAGGTACACTGGTGAGCGGTCATTTCTTCATTGGGTGATCGAACTCACGCTCGAATAGTGATCCAATAAAACAATGTCATGTGGCCTATGTAGTTACCGCCCCATGAAGAATGAGCAAGTTACCTCTTAAGCGATCCAAAAATGAAAGTTACTACTAACGTGCTACTCAGCTGATATATCGACGCCATGATCACATCCACTGCCTCAAGCATCTTCTTCTTGGATGGACACGTCGATGAGTTGAAGTCCACGTGTGGATCGTGCAGCAAGATAACGGCCCTATCCCACACCACACAGACAAACCAATCATGCACAAATGGATTAGCCGCAGAGTCTTATATGTGAGCGGTGGAAGAGTTCACTCACACGCTAGGCACCAAACTTGCCAAATAAAGCGTTGGATCTGTCTTGCCAGCCTGTCCATAATCCGCTGGCCAGGCTGCTTTAAATCTTATAATCATCTCATCCAACTCGTTGAATTCGGGGCAACTCCTCGGATCCCTCGCATACTCCGTCTCGGCGTACTTGTTTCGGAACCGGATATTGAAGGCCTTGACTTTGGAGAGGATCGCTACGGATTTAACGAGTAATGAAAATGGGGATGTGAGTTCTGGCGGATGGTGAAAAAGTGCATTAGGAGAGGCGAGGCGCTGGCGGAGATGTAATGGGTATTCGCTCTTCGGGAGTGCAAGTGTTTGTCAACAATTGATGATGATTAAATGGCAGGACACGGGGACTGACGCCACCATTCCAAAGATCTTCAGGAAGAGGGAGATACTGCGATATATCGTCGTCATCGAGTAGCAACGCCCAACACGTCTCCGCAGACTGAAGACGCTCAGCCACGTATATTACCCATAGAAGGTTTCTAAAAGTTAAATAAACCACCGAATCCACGTTCATTTTAACAGTCGGCAGAGGGAAACACACCTTCGCTCCTCCTCCTCTAAAACGCTTTTCGCTGGGGGAAGTATAGACGGCGTCCGATTTCTACCATGGCGAGACAGGATGGAGAAGTTATTGGCAACATTGATGCCTAATGGAAGGACCCCTCGTGCGGCTTTTCCGTGAGTAATCCAGACCTTTCGGCAGAGGAGGACGTCAGGATAATCTCCGGGCGCGTCACATGTTTGATACTTGCATTGAAGATGGAGCCGGTTGTGTAATAATACCTGTGGTGGAGGAGACGTCTGTAAGATACACCCAATGACCTGTTTCATTCTTACCAGGACAGTATTACTTTGGCTTAAGTGAACAGTTCAGGATGCCGAACATTTCGGGAAGGCAGAGGGGGAAACTCACATTGAATGACTTGCATCAACCGTTCCCCCTGTTCATGCCCCTTTAGTCCGCATATATTCGCCCACAGGGCATGGACGTCTCCGAACGAGTGTTCTGAAGAGATCTTGTATCTGGATGGCGGCCACAACTCCTCCGATGGTAAATTCGTCAAATCTGGAGGTGGCGGTGATTCGATGACGGCTGTGTAGAACGAGGCCATGGCACAGATCGCATGCAATAGTGCTGTACTACATGTCAACATCATGGTTTCCGAGTGGCAAGAAAGGTAGAATTGGGGCGGAAGATTTAGCCTCACCTGGGCTGGGGAACTGTTTCGAAAGCGGAGGCGCTGCCAGCGACGACATAAAACTCTGGCGGTGAATCAACCTTGGGGCATGGGGCATAGAATCAAAGAACGTCTCGGCCAGATGGTGCAACAATTCGGGCGGTGGAACATATAACGGCCATCCAAGCGGGCCAAATGTAGACTCATCGTTCGGGCCAACCACCGAAAGTGGGGTACCGTCCACGGAGCCGTTGATTAATGTTTCAGCTGTGAGAGCTGCACTATGGGTGAGTGTATCTCGGGTTTCGAACACTGCTGCTTGTATTGAGGTGATCCCAGGACTCATGCTAATGTTAGTGGACGGGGTGAGTTGTCGGGACCGGGATAAAGTAGTATCAGATGGCACGGAGGAGTATGTGGCTAGGTCGGAAGTTTGTTGCGCGTTGATAACAGGTGGGAGGAGCGCATCAGCGTTGGACTGCGCGACAGTCGGGTTTCTTGTTGATTAGCCGGTACGGAATGTTAGTTCTCATTCAGGCTTGTACTTACAGGTGAAGCGGAGACAATGCGTTGAGATGGAAATGATGAATCGGATTCAACCGGAAGTTGAGTACTGGAACCGGATCCAGCGGAGCTCTGGAGGGCTGCTTCAAGGGACTCTACATTTCCGAGACGAAGTGAAACGCCGTCAGTCGCATGTGCTTAAATCCCTGAGGGAAAAGGGACATCCAGACTCAACTGATTTTGGCTTCAAGAGATTCGACCTTCGACCGCTCATAGTATATTGATGAATCGATATATTCATCATACGTGCATTCTAGTGGCGGTGGCACTTGGTCTGGTGTCAGGCGGATGGCATATGAATGAGACCGGATGCACGTGGTGCAAGGTCGCTTCGCGTCGCTATCACTGATGTATCAGCGGAGACGCGTTGTCATCTATAATAAGACTGACCATTTCTAAGAGGAATATCACATTGCTTAGCATATAGAATGCGATGTCCTTGATATGACCTAACAATAACGTACCAACTTCCTCTGTCGGCACTGTGGACCAAAACGCGACACTCATGATCAGAGAGTTTAGGTCTCATCACAGGAGTAAGAACATAGACCACACCTGATGACAGGCCTATGAGACACCAAGCCCAAAGCCCAATTATTACAACGGTCTCGGGTGTTGACAAAGGATGGCCGAACATACCGTATTACGCTTCAAGGGGGTTTCTGTATGTTTCAAGCCTGAAGCTGTAGACGATCCAGCTTTAGGCATATCCAGTATGTGATCCTACTTATGTAATTAGATGAGGATACCCGGGCAAGCAGCGGTTGAGGGCCGGTGGTTGTGAGAAGCGGCGTCAAAACGAACGTTGAGCTGTTTGTCCGACTATTTGGCGAGCTACAGCGTCTCGGGCAGGTTATCAAATTGATTTCCCCCCTCCATTACTTTACTCTTCAATTCACCGCGTCAACATCTGATTGGTCCACCAATAACTCCTTTTCTTGACCACCATTGTGTCCGGGGTCAATCTCAGGTGACGGCCAACGACAACTCCAAAAAATAATGGATTCAATCCAATCAATCCGGATTCAGCTCTCATAGAGCTGTCTCGGCATATTAGACGGTCAAAGCCTGAAAAGCTCACTTCGGGTAGCCTTGGATCAGTGTTACTGCATGATCACCGTTGCGAACCTCGACTAAAGAAGGCCATGATGTGACCCGCGAGACTGAATGGCCCCGTTATTTCTATCATCAAGGCTGTATGCATTGGGCTGTGAGGCATGGGCCGCATTGTCAGCATCCGTCTCAATGTCTTAGATCGGGCGACTCATTTTCAGCAACTCCATAGCCAGCCCGACAAGAGCGAGAGCTGTATTTGCCCGTGAGACGGAAGTTTCTCCATCAGCCATTGGTACTTGTCAGGCCAATCGACGGATAGAGCACGCAGTCGCAGTAATATCTTAGATATAAATGAGCCTACAGGCAACTCTATGGCCACTAGCAGGGCTTTGGGTTCATGTACAATCACATTATTTTATGCCTCTGGTAAAGCCCTTGCTTAGAAGGGAAGTGTTGAGTAAAGTCCGTCACTGTTCCTCTCCTTATGACCTCCCCCCCGACCCAGGATTGCGTGACTTCTGTGACAGCACCTCCCAGTACCCATCTACCAGCTTCAATACGTGCGTAACAGATGGGCCAACGATCCCGCGCGCTTGCTCTCAGTTGATGCGACAGAGCATTGGACAGTCCTTCGTCACCAATCCCGCAAAGCGCCGTGGGACAGCCGTAGCGACCTTTCCATACATTGCGATATGTAAGATTTCAAGGACAGGGACTCCATGCTCAGCGGATAGGATTGCACTGTATGGAAGCGGCTGCGAACACGATGAGCATTTGGTATTGATTCTGACAAAGTCGATTGTGAGATCAATTACCTGTTTACCAACTGCCGGACGGATACCCAACTTGATGGTGTGAAGGTGCGGGCAGTGTTGGGCAAAAGTTTTGAAGAGTGTGTTGACATCAAGTGCGGAGACACATATCCCCTCGATATGACACAGGCTCTGTCCCATCAGAGGGATGGCCCCCACTACATCCTCTCGACTCCAGCAATATGGCACGAACTCTTGCCCTACGAACTTGCGAATGGTCGTGTTGGGTAGAATTACTCTGGCAGCTGTTAGCGAGGCACCGAGGTAGTCGAGTCTTGGGAGGGCGGAAGGAGAGAGATCAGGTAGAATACTTGGGTCTAGATGAAGTCGTCGGAGAGTTATTTGTCCCTCTAACCAACGCCAGAAAGCGGCGGGGCTTGAAGAGTTGTGCCAGCACGAACGGAAATTGACAGCTTGTAGTTGAAGTGGGCAGGTCGATATGAAGGGTGCATCTTTGGGGAACGACGGGCTCGCTTCGGTAAGATTGATAAGACACGGAATGATCTTTCGCGCCACCTCCTTCTTCAGAACATGATTGTTCCAAATCTGGGTATGGTATTTTCGCACCAGTCGGGAGATCTCGGGATTTTCCAGTAAGGTTCGACACAGCTTGGAGCTCTTCCGACGGCCCTCAGCGAATCCAGATCTGAGGGCCTCTTGGAGCCGTCCGTCCGAGTCTGGCCCATAATAGACTGGCCATTCAACAAAGGGATCATTGTAGATGTATGCGATCGAGATCTCGTACATCCCCATACTAACGAGACAGCAGGCAAAGAGATCCAGCCTCGTACAGTGCCCGACGATGATGTTTAAGACTTCGTTGGGTAGTGTGTGAAGCGGTTTTTCGGCTGTCCCGTCTCGATCGGGACCGGGTAAGCCCATGAAGTAAATTTTAAGAGACGGATCTGAGGTTCGATGAGGAATGAGACGCGACATACCTTCACGTCAAATCGGTCAAGAATGAATCAGAGTCCGCATCGATCCCCCAAGCTGTTCCAAACGTTGAAATCTGAGAAGACCCCGCATTTTCAACTTAACAGTATCTCATATGTACTAGTTGGACCTCAGTTTGAGCTATACCAATCTACAGGGCGGTAAAGAAGGGTGGATAGCCTAAGGCATGAATGTTGCCTCCCTTCCGTTGTTATGTCATTGATATTGCTGATGAACCACATAGCAAGGCACACTCTCGGCCCTACGAGGTCCCCGTCCTCTTTCTTCTGGTTTTTATTGGCGCCTATTGGATCGGACCTGTAGTGTTAACGATGGAAGACAAATGTACGAAACTCAATTTTTCAAGCAATGATAGGGATGATATCGAACGAATATGCTGATGCTTCTCGAGACCGCCGATGGTCGATCTGCCTTTTAGCCCACCAGAGTTCGGGGATATCACCCATAAGCATACTTGTTGACGGCGGAACATAACTACGCTGATGAGCTCGCCAATGCCTATCCGTATCACAACCAAGGAGAGGGAAACGATAATAGCTCGTCGGCGTCCGCTCACATGAAAACTCCAAATAAAATAAAATTCAATCGATCTGGATCTAGCGCGTATGGCAGTCTCAGCATCCTAGATGGTCAAAGCTTGAAAATTCACTTCAGGTAGCTTCGTCTTAGTGTTGCTGCATGATCACCGTCACGTGCATAGGCCGCGTTGGTTGTAGGTATCCGTCTCAATGTCTTGGATCGAGCTACTCGTTACCAGCAATACCATAGCCAGTCCGACATGTGCGAGAACTGCATTTGTCCGTGAGGCGGAAGTTTCTCCGTCAGCCATTGGTACGTGTCAACCAAATCGACGAATAGGGCGCCCAGTGGCAGTAATACTTCAGATGCGAACGAACCTACAGGCAACTCCCTGGCCATCAGTCCTTGGATTCATGTACAACCACATTGTTAAATACCTCCAGTAAAGTTCTTAGAAGAGGAATGTTGCGTAAAGTTCGTCACTGCCCCTCCCATCCGAAGCTTGGCCCCAACTCTCGATACGGCTTTGTAGTTTTGATTGCTCCCGCAGCGTCGACACCTCCAATTGCCCATGGACCAAATCCAATACGTGCACAACGAATGGGGCCGATCGCCTTGCCAACCACTTGATGCGAGAGAGCATTGGACATGTTTTCGCCATCAATTCCGTGCAGCTCAACAGACCAGCCGTATCGATCTTTTCGTGTTTTGCGATATGTAAGCTTTCAAGGGCGGAAAGGCCGTGCGCGGCGGACAGAATCTCGCTGTACGGTACCCGCTATGGACGGGATCAGCATCCGACGTCGAACCCGAGACGCTCAATCCTGAGATTTACCTGATCATTATCTCCCTGATAGATGTCCAAGTTGATGGTGCAGAGCTGTGCACAACGCTGGCGGAAAGCCTGAAAGAGTAAATCGACATCGAGCGCGGAGATACGTATCCCCTCGATGTGACATAGACTCTGTCCCATTAGAGGAATGACCTCCGTGATATCCTCCCGACTCCAGCGGTAATCCATGAACTCTTTCCCCATAAACCTGCGAATGATTGTGTGGGGTAGAATCTCCGTAAACCTGCGAATGATTGTGTGGGGTAGAATCTCCGTAAACTTGCGAATGGTCGTGTTGGGTAGAATGACTCTGGCAGCTGTCAACGAGGCACCGAGGTAGTCGAGACTTGGGAGGGCGGAAGGGGAGAGATCAGGTAGAACGTCCGGGTCGAGATGAAGTCGGCGGAGATTGTTTTGTCCTTCTAGCCAGCGCCAGAAGTCCCGGTCGCACATGATGCCGAAGCGGTTGTCGGAGCGGTTGTCGAAATAAATATTAACGTTTAGCAGTTGAAGTGGGCAGGTCGATATGAAGAGTGTGTCTCTGGGGAATGCCAGATCTGCCTCGGTCAGATTGATGAGACACGGTATGACCTTTCGCGCCATCTCCGACTTCATAACGTGATCGTTCCAAATCCGTGTGCGGTACTTTCGTACCAGTCGAGATATCTCCGGGTTTTCCAGTAACTTTTGACAGAGTTTGGAGCTCTTCTGACGGCCGACACGCCTGTGGGATAATAGTTCGCCTCGCGTCGTGCGTCCGAGTCTGGGCCATAGTAAACTGGCCATTCGTCGAAAGGATCATTATAAATGTATGCAACTGAGACCCCGTACATTGCCTTGTTGACGAGACAGCAGGCAAAAAGATCCGGTTTCGCGCAGTGCTCGACGATGAGGCGTAGGACTTCATTGGGCATCGCACCAAGCGACATGTTGGCTGGTCTATCTCTCCCGGTACCGAATAAAGCCATGTTGAAGTAGAATTGAAGAGACAAATCCGATATTTGATTAGGAGTTGCCCTGGGATGAGACATATTGGCATAACTTCACGGCTTTGCGAGGTGTTTGGTTGGTTACGGATCGGATCGACTCCACAAGCTGCTGCAAACGTTGCATTTCAAAGCACAGTTCGACGTCGCAGATGTGTGCTTTCACTTTACCTCACACGAGTGGGCTCTCGGTTTGGAGGAGGGGAGAGACTGCTCCACTGGTGAGGGAGGATAAAAAGATGAAGCATTTAAGCCTTTTTGAGAGTGACTGACTCATCAAACTCAGGAATGTACGTTATATACCAATCCGCGTGTTACAGGCCGCTGACGCCATCACATGTACAACGAGTGCCTTCTCTCTTTGCGTTACCTCTTTTGAATTACGTTCTAGGCTCTCTATATAGTGTTCATCACAAATTCTGGGAACTGTAGCTCACGTCGGCAATATGACCTCGAAACAGCCCAAATGGCATGCGCCATGCGGCGTACACGTGATGGTCCCAACACATCTTCATCACCAATCGCCCCTTAGACATCTGGAGCCGTCTCGAGAGATAGCTCATCAGAGGACGGTGATATCATTCATAACCACTCTTGTTTGACAACCAGCAAAATTGCACAGATATCAAGGTCATCTCGCCAGCGTCTATCTGCATCGCGACCATGGAGGAAAACGGGACCGATACCCGAGCTAGCTCGCCGACATCCGCCCACATGACGACTCCAAAAGATGAACTTGGTCCAACCAATCCGGATCTAGCGCCTACAGAGCTGTCCCAGCATCCCAGGTGGTCAAAGCTTGATACGGTATCACTCCAGGTGGCTTTGATTTATTGTCTCTACATGGCTGCCACTACCGACTACTATCTATTCAGGTTGAGAAGACGTTATACGAAGTCCCGATGCATCTTTTGATGGACTCGCAATACTTTAGAGAGCGTCTGGGGAGTGGCCGCATCGTGATAGAAGATGTGACGGTCTACGAAATGGACTCGCTCCTAAGCATTCTCGACGCTCGGTCAGTCTATCCATTCTATTTTTCTTATGTTTTGACCTTCCCGCTGATTTGAGATGTGCTTCAGAGTCGTCGAGAGCGGTGCTCTCACGGGCCTAAGTTACACTCACTGGGCATCAGTCCTCCGACTCGCCACTTTATGGGGCTTCAACGTCGCCCGATCCCTCGCGATGGAAAAGTTTAATACTCATTTCCTTGATCGCGATCCCTTGGAACGATTGGAGTTAGCCCTCCGCTGTCGAGTGGGGCAGTGGGTGCATCCGATCTACATTCGACTCTGCGAACGCCCAGAAGGCCTCTCTACAAATGAAATCGAACGACTTGGCGTCGCTCGATTCGCCGCCATCACCGGAATCAGGGAGCAAGTCCTCCGTGCGAAGATCCCTAACTCGGCATTGGACTCGTCATCAAAGAGCATGCTTGGCTTGACGGGCGGGAAGAGTGGGATCTGTTCGGGGTGTGGTGAGCAGTTGCAGAAGGTCTGGGTGCATAAAGGGCAAGGGCATCCACCAGTGGCGGACACATGCCCTAGTATCCATCGAGGTGGATCCGCTCCAGCAGCTTCGCCGACAACAAACACGGTGGACATTCCAGCCTTGGTCAGCGCCGCAGTGGAGCTGCGTGTACCATTTTGAACTGATAGATTTGTATCTTCTTCCCATCCTTGGTGTCGTTTATAACGCTTTGGAAGCATCCAGTACCCAATATTTCCTTCCCAAAGGCCCGGCGCCGTAATGTTCTTGTCATCCCGTTCAACCTCCGATATCATCAATTTTTGCTGGGGGTCGCAAGCATCTGTAGAATCTGGTTTCGTTTGACGACACGACGAGCTCTGAATCTACGCTGTAATGTCAGCTGCGGTGCTCGGTTCCTGAATTCGTGGTGGTAGTCGGCGTGTCTAGGGATATGGCCACGACTAATCGCAATGGTGTCGCAAGTGCAATGCGGCAGAGTGCTTCACGTTGCTGATGTGTACATTCGATGAAAGATGTACCCACTTATCCTCTCAACTCTCATAGGCTCTGATATATCATTCACACCAGTAAAGTCATAAGCCAGGTTGACGAGCTGTGAACCTTTCACATTCACTCCTAGTATGGAATTCGATTGACATGGTGTAGACATGTGGACAAGGTCGTCTGAGAACGGTTTTATAAAATCAAACTCGACAGTACAAGCAATGACGACAATGACATCTCGACGCCTTCGGTTTATCCCACTTCCGTCACCAAGCCCTCTGTTGAACCACTTCCCGCTAAGACCATTCGTGGTGGCTCCCCATTCGACGAGACAAAGATGCAGTCTTGAGTGTCGAGTATCGACCAACGACCGGTTCTGGCAAATTATCACAAGCGTCTCCGGACATTAGAAATGCTTTCAGGCCCAGGGATGAGAGCGGCTATGATGCGATAAGGTTAATCAAGGACCATCGACCAGTCACGTATAACGAAAAGGGGATGTGGCCTCACCTAAATCCAGAGCGTCAAAGCTAGCGGCGCAGTGGAGTCACGAGAAGAGGCCATGAAAGACAACCTCATAAGCACTGCGATGATCAGGGAAAGTCAGTGAGGAGCCAAATCATAGGCAAGACGATGGAATAAGGCAAAGCCGCATCCATAACCTGGGCCAGTCCAAACTTGAACGCGGTAGTTGGCGACCATAGCGGATGGTCTATCTCCGCGTGGATAGAGAGAGCAGCCCCTCTCTGAGATCCTCGCTACCTCGAGCGTCCTACGGGACGACGGGGTGCGTCACCGAGTCCACTAGACACCGGCCGGAATACTCGACACCGGAGTGAACCCGACTACAGGGATCTCGCTGCGCAGTCGCAAGCCAAAGGCAAGCGACTCGACAGCCCTCCGAAGCCAAGAAGCATCCATGTTCAACGCAAAATAGTAGGAGCTGTACGTCGACCATGCGAGAGGGTGGTGCCAGTGTTCAGATGTGGGAGAAAGGAGATGATCGTTTGTGCAAGGTGTCCAGCCCATTATATAACGCAAAAAGGCAAGGCACGCGCGGCACCGCATCACCGATGCTTGGATTTGAATCCGCCCGTAACGGCAAATCATGTTGGTCTGATTTCAAAATAACCTCCAAACAACTCCCGCTGTCAGTCAAGAGCCGTAGCTCTCCCATGCTTGACGTTGCTAGATCCGTGAGCATAGGCAAGGGTAGTGAGAGAGCAGAGGATGTCAAGGAAGTGTTCCTTGACGCGACCAGAGCAAACAATCACAATTGAGCCCCGACCCCGAACTGCTCAAACGCCAACCTGACCTCTGAACTCCGCTGTTGTTCTTCATGTGACAGATAATTCAATAGAGGACTGCCGCCCTGGTTGAGTGTCTGCGGTGTACAAGTGTAAAGAGATAACCTTCGTCCTCCTTCCCTTCGTCCACCCATCCCCTTCAATCAATTACCCCACAACGCGTCAGCAAACAGAGCATGAACGACGCGTCCAAAAACGGTTCTGCAGCTCCAGTAACTCCTCTGAGGCCAGTGCCGACGCCTTTCAAATGTGAGTGATGGCCGACCGACCTAGCCTTGCCCGGCCTGCCGTTGACTTACGCCCTCGCCCTAATCAGGGAGCTCGTTCAGCGACACCACCGGAGCAATGGATACCATTGTGTGCGACTCCGGTGAGCCATGCGCTGCAATAGATTCGGTACGACCATCCAGCTAACCTCGATGCACACTAGACTAGTACTTCGAGCCATCACCAACTAAGGTTCGTCGGAGGAGGAAGTCTGCGAGACAGAAGATCTTCAGTGACTTGCACTCAAGCTTCATCGTCAACGCTCTGGTCACACTCGTCCTAATCCGTCTACTTGTGTCATCTTAGGTGTGACAACAATCTCCACCGAAATCACATCGATTGAACACCTCGAGATTCGCCCCGCCATGCTCTTCCAGACTCCCGAGACGAAGCATCACGAGTCCCCATCCCTCGATGTCGAAACCACTCCCCTCACCCAGCTCTCCATGGGTGTCGAGGCGTTGACCCTGGCCGACGCGCCTGAATGCATCCATGTCGTGTCCAAACCCACCAAGGAGGAACTCAGGCGCTTGCGGGCTTCCGAGCGTCCACTTCCAATGTCCCGGGGCTTGTGCAACTCGGCTCTTGAGCATAGCACCCATGGGGGTTGCTGCGTCGGTGTTGCGGGTGTGCGCATGATGTCCTTCCTACGCCAACTCCCCCTCAAGGCGTTCGATTTCAACTTCGATGTCCCGGACTTTGGTCGCTTGCATATCCTATGGTCAAACGAAGCGACCTCTGGCGGTCTCATGGGATCGCCTCGCGTCGTCTGCCGGACCCGGCGTTGTCTTGCGAATGGGGAGTACGGAAGTGTTGCGATCGGGTTCATACTTCCTGCGAGTGGCAGGCAGGCACAAGGGGCCCAGCATTTGGTAGTCCCGTGTTCCGAATGGCCAAAGAAGCAGAGGTACCTGCCGCAGGGATGGAGGGAGATGTTGTTAGCTTCGGCACCGTGCGGTATTGTTCAGCTTGCTGTTTTGGAGCGTTTTGGAGTTCCGATGTGGCTGCAGTCTGGGGGGCCTGAGACGTCGTGGTAGGAGGCATTCTGGGACGTCGTTATTGCTGGATCTCTCAGAATTTTGAACTATGTCTACTGCTTGATGTCGTGGGTTATTGAGTTGATTGGTCTTAATTGACTTTCGTAAGGCTGTGTGTGTATGTCCTAAGCATATAACGAGAGTGCTCATTATAGGTGAGAAGAAGATATGAGAACTTGTCCGACGAAGATAAAGAGAACAGGCAGAGAATCTATCATCCCTATCACATTATATTAGATAAAATAATTCTCCTCGAAGTGTTCTTATGTACTATATCTTCATGCGATGCTTAAAGAAACGGGAAACCATGGCTTGACAGAGTGGATCTGACAAGGGGGACAGAGCGTGGCTCAAACAATCACGACGGCAATAGAACCAGTGTTGATGGTTGACGATGCAGGTCAATCCTATTGGAAGTCATCGGAAGATGCTGAATCTCAGGCGAGGATCCGCCTTCCATTGTGCATGATTGATCGACAGTTCTCGATTAACTCTATTGCTTCGTAGCTTCTCTCGCTTGGTGTGGTGCCCGTGATGATTCGCTAGAACTAGTTGTTGATGAATATGTAACATTAAAGACCACACCATTGCCTCGCGCGTCGAGTGAGAATATCAGTCTAGGGAGCAGTAGTGAATGGAGGGTCTGAAGACGGAAGTGGAGATGTGCTGTGGACTAGCGCCTATTGATGCCATAGCTTGAATCCTCGATTGTCGACACATATCTTTCACGCCTAGGTACTATCTCTCTAACCAGTGTCAACATATGATTGTGGAATTCTTGCTCAAATCCAACTCGTTGACATGAATAGATATATCAAAGCTTGCGGGTGTAAAACTGAATTGAGAAACGGCCGCCATACCAGTTATAAACGGCCTATATACTGATGGGGAAACCCATATAGGCGAAGGGACTTTTCATGATGCGCCACCTTTTTTAGAACCACTTGCCGACCTAGGCGGCTTCAAACGATCTAGCGTGACATCACGCTTTATCGCCTAGCCTAGATCAATTAGAGCTTCAAGCCTGTCACGTGTCAATGGCTACTGTAATCAGTCGCGCAGCATCGATCATAACGCGATAACCTCTAATCATTCCTGTCTGTTGCCTTCATTTAGAGGGCCCCTTCCTTGACGGAATAGTAGCTCCCGAAACCACAAGCGGTTGCCTGTGCACATTTATCATAATGCGGCAACCATTGGCTTCACCATATTTTTCCTCTTTAATTTTGGGGTTCTCGGCTGTCGGATACAACGCTCACGTGAAAATCGCGGTGTATGGACATCACGGATCCACCGGCTCTCAGTACACCCTTGTCCCGGGACCACGAACCATCTGTCGGCTGTGACGGTTACGAGCTATCGCTTTGTTTCAGAGCAAGCGACGAACATGTGTCTCCGTGTTTGAGAGACGGCAGGGTTGGTCTCCCTCCCCGTAATGATGAAGTCCATGAATACCCTTCCGAGAATTGCCTCATTGGCGAGAATAAAGTAGCGGTATCCATAGGCGATATCTTTGAACTGACTCTTCAAACTTCCTCACTTCCTCCTCTCCCTTCATACCTCGATAACTCATACTGCAAACACTTTATAGTCCTTGCAGCTAATCTCAGCGATATGTATTTCAGTGTCCCATTAGCTTTTCTCATTTCCACCCTCATCGGTGTGGCCGGGGCTACCGCCGCTTGCCCGGAATTCGCCGGGAAAGGCATTTCCTTGGTGAAAAGTACAGACGACCACGACATATTTGTTTCAGGGAGGGCGGCCTCTGGCAGCAAGCCATTCACCATTTGGGTCGGTTGTCCCCTTAAGCACCTACGTCGTACATATCTTCTGATCGCTGCGTTTCACTGCGCTTTTGCAGCTCATTCTCCTCGGTGAAACTGAGGGGCAATGCTGCTACAGAGATTCGATTTCAACACGGTTCTACTCCACTATGGCAGCGGTACCCCCGGATACAGTAAGTTGTTCTCTTTTGATATCGGGATTCTTCGACTTCCGTTTGGTCCCCAGAGGATGACGACAGCCTTTTGCAGCTTCGATATCGTGGCGGAGTGTGCGTCTGGTCCAGAGTTTGGAATTGTCCTCACAATACACTGGCAGAGAGACTCGAGTACGAATTAGAGCACTATCACGATGACGATAGTGAGAGCTCGGACGATAACGATAGCGACGGGGAATGAAACATTTACTTGAGCCGACCAACACATACTCCAAGACCGTAAGATGCAGAGCTCCAAAGGCATCCCAGAGGGTCCCCGTGATAAGGATCAACAGAGCTCCTTCATCTACGATTTACAGAAATATCATGAGAGTTTATCGCGCCATGAAAGGCATGAACCCTAGGTCATATTTGGATCGCAACAACCCCCTCGTTGTAACAATTTCCAATCACCGCGGAAAGCGATCTGGTCGTAGGAGTGCGGCAGCTTCTTTGTTGGCTTCTGGGCATACGTGTGGGGCACGGTATAGCCCAGGCACTCGCAATGGCACATTGTGAAAGTGTCAATTGGGGACTGCAGAGTATAAGCCGAAGCAAAACACAGCGTGCAAATGATGTCATCCGAAGATGGAAGGAGATATGAGTCTATGAAACGCCAAAAGGGATATCGGGCAGAGCGAATATTCCGGGTAAAATGCGTCGTCCGACAATAAAAAGTCCGTTTAAAAGCCTCAAAAAAGAGTCCCGTCAAAAGGTTCGCTAAATCAAGAAGGATATTGTCCAAGGGGAAGGGAGTAGTTGCCTTTTGCCGGAGCATTGAGATGATGCAAGAGGTAGTGCCGGGGGAATACACGTGGCTGTCTTCGCAAGAAGACACTGACCAAAGAAAGACAGACAGACAGACAGAAAGGAGGCTCCCGGTAGAAGGGCAGCGCTATGTACGTATATTTGGACATACAAGTCAGTGACACTGATCGCATACAGTCCTGACCGAGACTGATGGTGGAACCTCCGCAGTTCCTCTACCGATACTAACAGTAAATCATCCATCACACGCGAACACAAAGAAAGTTCAAACTGAGGGGACTCGATGTCAGGGTGGTGGCGCATTGGATTTCGGCCCATGCATATAAATATATGTCGACTAGCTCCTCGCTCATCATCCAGGCTACAACAATTTCTACCAGCCAGTATCTCAAATGAGACATCCAACAAGTGATGGAAGGGGTTGTTTGTATGGCTACTGCCTTTCTGAAATTCATCCGTGGGGTTGTAACTGAAAACGCCTAATCGGCAATCTCATTGGGTCTCATAGGGCAATTGGTCGAATGATGAAGTATGACGTCGAGGGTCAATCAGGCGACCAGAGAGAAATTAGCAATGGTTCAATAACCGTGACAGCACCGTCGTATTATTCAGTTGTTGTCAGTGGTACTAAGAGCATTTGGGCGGGATCCCTGATTTGAGTTCAGTTCACACTGTCAGTCGCGCCTGAAAAAGTGGGCCTTTTCTCTACCTCCACGAAATGGATGGTTCCTCTCCCTCTCTCAAACGCGCCAGAACTGAGGCCGATGACTTTTCCCTCTACAAAAAGGATCTTGAATATTACTTCCCCGACGGTGCTATCTGCCTTGCCGCGACACATATTCTTTTCAGGATCCACAATGATGTACTCATCCGTCATAGCTCCGTATTTCGAAACGCTTTGAGACTCCCTGGCGATGGAATAGACAAGACTTTCGAGGGTGTACCAATACTTAAGTTGGATGACGAAGCGGAGGATCTTCGAGTATTGTTCAAATTAGCATACAACAGTCCGTGAGTCATTTTTTACACATTTCTCGAGACGAAAATATCGCTTAACTAACACATCCTCCGCCCTGGGCTCGGTCAGTCCTGTGGACGTTTCATTCCATGTGATCGGCCGAGCGGCGCGAATTACTGACAAGTACGACTTTCAAGAGTTCCAATCTTGGGCCATCTCTTTCCTAAAGAGATATCCTAGTACCGAAACTCCTGTCGACCACCATACGAGGATCCGACCTGGAAAACGTATTACGCCGATCCGGACTTTTGCATCCGTCTAATTGGTCTTGCAGAGTTCTTGAATCGACGCGACCTCGACGCTCATGCAGCACTGGCGTCCTACGCACTGTTGGTGGTAGATTTGGAAGCTCATAATCAAGGGGCGATATTACAAGGTCTTTCAGTCGCGACCATCAACCGACTCTCGAGGGGGAAAGCGGTCATATACAAGATGTTTGCCGAGGAGATTAGCGAATTCCTAGGACACCGCTGTTCTTCCGTGAACAAGGTGAATTCCGCGCAAGCAGAAAGTGTTCAGAGGGCTTGTGAATGGGAGATGTACATTGTTTTGGATGTTCCCCTTCCACAACTGAATGGAGACGCCATCCTGGTCTTGAATAAGGCCATTCCGTCAGAGAGCCACCGAATATGCAAGAAGTTAAGGGTAGGGCTCGGCAACCTTGTTAAACTTGCTTTTCGGCAAATCCCTGCGGCATACGGCTTCGAAGCAGTGGTATAAGTCGCAACCCCCGGCCCCGACTAAAGCTAGTGAGTGGATCAATGAATGAATTTGGCGGCTGATCCTCGCTGATGTCACCTTCCTTGGGTCTTCAGGTTAAGCGTTCTTTCCCAAGAAGGTCCTTTTGCGTCGGCCTGGGCTGGCGTATCTAATTTAAGGGGCTCTGTGAAATCTTCGGAGGGACATGTTATGTACTAAGTCTAGTAGTTCTACAATTTTTGGTCAAATGTGGTGGGTGAGGATCCGGGGAAGGGTGATGAGAGTCATCTTCTGAGTCAGCAAAGGTCACGGTCGATCATATTGTATCAGACATTGAAGGGCCTGATGAGCGTATGGAATACTCTTCGAGAAGCAGTCCAAAATGCTGTCGTAGATGAAACAAAGTATGTTTGAGATATCTCGGAATTTTTGTAGCCTAAAGGTTTTGGGCATCAGGAACTTAGAAGATGTCCAAGTACATATTGAACCGCCTTCGGTCGTCATCGCTCCCATCAAACACCCAATTGATAGTCTTAATCTCACTAAATCCCTCCTCAACAGTTGGCATTTGAAAGGCGTTTTTGTATCCGCTGTACGCGATACGTGGGACCAGCTCTCGAGCCGCCTGCGGAGGACACGTAACCGATCCCGAGTTAAAAATCGGTGCATACGAAAATAACGTAATACATCACATACCTCCTGCGACCGGACAGCGTCCGACAAGGCGAAGGCACGATAAAGGTTGATGTGCCACGCAAGTTCAAGAGGTATATCAAAATTGAGAGCCCTGCGCATTGTGGTCGCGCCAGCCTCAGCTCCTAGTGGGTATAGATTTCGAAACGTCATTCGCTCGCTCACCGTATGGAAACCTTCATCTCTTTGGCAAGGTCGACGTAATCCTTTCGCGTGTTTATATCCCTATTCGTGTTGTCTGCGCCATTACAAAATCAGAAGGCACGGAATCAGCTTAACCAGATCGGAAACAGGAAATGAGGCATGTACAATGTACATACCTACGATACAGCTTTTCCCAGCGGCGAGGCTCTCCCTGACAGCTTTCAAACACTTGGGTTTGGTCTTAAGGGTGTCTTGGTTGACGTGAGCGTACCCGGCCGGTTTGAAGTACTTGTGATAAAAGGATGTTTTGCCTACGCCGGGAAATCCGACGAGAAGTACGATTTCGGTAGGCGTAGGGCTCGTTGGCACGAGAGGAGGGGTTGCTGGGGTGAAGAGAGGGGCTGAAAAAAGAAATTACAGGGATCAGATCATCAGGATGATGAAACTAAAATGGAAGAGTGGATCATCAGATTTCTGGGCTCACTTTCAGCGTCGGTAGCGATGTCGGATGGATGGAAGCCCTTCATTTTAAAGTTTTTCGGTTTCTTTCCAAGGAAGAATTCCTAGAATATTATTCAAGGAGATCAGATATTCCATATTAAGACCAAGGATAATTGGTGGGTCACGTACCTCGGGGGTTTGAAAAGGTATCCCTATGTTCATGGCATACAGACGGTCACAGATGCTATGGTCGCCTGATCGACCTGCTGCGTCGCCAACATAGATGGAGGACTGATAATCTATATTGTGAGATGAATGAAGACATCGATCAGCTAGTGGAAGGGGACCGTGGGGTGAACAGGCGTTACCGATTTCGACGCCATCCTCTCGGAAGATCCGCTGAAGTTCATACCACGTGCCAATCATAGGCTTCCTATACTGATCCTTGTCTGTTGCAGCGAATAGTCGGAAGGGTACTGAGGGGAGCTAAGTTGATTCATAGTTTATGTCAGGAACGCTCGAAAGACAAATTGGGATTGCGAGGGCGTACTTGAGCAGCAATCAAAGGTATCTTGTTCACAAATTTGTCTCGGTATGCATCTCTCTTCTTTGCGTCCTTGATGTTCCCAGGAATGGCTTGGTTAGAGACAATGACGACGGCATAACTGTATATTGCCAGTTCAGCGGGCAGGGCGTAACTCAATATGGATTCAAGCTCACCCGTCATCGATCAACGACTTGAGTTTCTTTGGCACTACATCGCCATCGCCCCACCAGCGCCAATCAGTGTGGTCTTTCGCGAAAGCTGCACCAGACGCGGTCCGAATGAGTGTACCATCGATATCGAACGCGGCGACCTTAGTAGAACTCTTGGGTGCGAGGTGAATGGCATGATGGCATGCGTTGCCCACTTTGGGGAGCCATTGCAGTGGCTCTGTGGCGGGCGCCGATTCGTGTGCTTCAAAGCACATAAGCACTTGTGGAAAAAAGCCAACAGCTGTCGATTATAGACTTACATGGCTTCTTTCCTGAGACAACATCCTTTGCTACTTTCGAGACTCGTTCGCCTTCTGTCGGAGATCCTTCGTCTCTCGGGCGCTTGGCATTGTTGCGGGAGGACGAAGCGGCTGTTCAAACTTTGGTGTCAGTCCACATTGCAACCATGATGTGATATTGGGAAGTCCATATAGCCACCAGAGGAAGCCATTGGGAGCTTGAATCTGTGATTGGTATTGAAGCGGTAGTAACGCGAGCCGCTGAGGAGAAAACGCAGTGGAGGTATGAATGAGGCGTGATGCATCAAAAAGCTCGGCTTATGTATATTTGGAGAGCTGCACGAGAAGAAACCGCACAGCTCTCAAGGTTTCGGGGCATCATGCCTTCATTGAGTCAAGAATCTTCCTCGTGAGATGTAATCAATCTTTGGGCGTTTTAAGATTCATAGCACTGTTGATTTCGGGGAGCTCATCCACGTTCATCCAGCTTCGAGCCAGGAACAAGGCCAATTGGTCAGGGTCGAAAGATCAGACGTAAGACGGAAGGCGTTAACGCCGGTACCTAGGCTAAGATCAATAGATCCCGTGACTCATAATCACACCTCAGTTCGTTGTCATTGTTTGCCCGAACTTAACTGTATACTCATGCTGGCACAAGGGCATCTCGTATATACCCGCGACATCTGCGATGTGACGTGCGCTTAGTACCATCCCGGAGATTGCGGTTGCAAGGGCCGCTTGTTTCCTTGACCACGACACGTTTCATGGCAGCCCGCTTGGCTTTCATCTTCCTTTGCTTTTCATTGCGAGTACTCGGTGAAAACATCACCGTTCTAGCGAATGATCCGATCCTAGAATACCAGAGATTGGATCAAACCAATGTGGGAGTTGTCGACAAGTATAACGGCAGCGTTGGGTGTGTCAATTGAATCTTAATATTTATGATGAAAACTCATGAAATTTCCTCTCTTTGATTAAATTCCCTAACTCTTTCGTCCAAAACTACCGCGGAAATCTCATCGATTGGTCCCAGAACCCTGGAGACTCGATTTCGCTGAGCTTCAGTGGTGAGTTCCATCGCATGACCTGATTGTGCGCTGTTTTGGCTCAGATGAACGATCTTCGAGGTGTGGCCGCCACCGTTGCTCTATATGGGGATCATTTGGGCGCAACCGCGCAAATTCTTGTTGACGGCACATCTGTGCAATCAGTCGACACGGTGGGAAATGTCACCGAAGTTTGGACGAAGCAATGCCGTCTCATCATTGCATCTACTCCCGCCCTCTCATACGGTATTCACAACATGACTCTAGAGCAATCTGGGCCTGGGTATCTCTATTTTGGAAACTTCACGTATGTCGTACCTCCTTTCCCTACATTGCACAATTCCGATCTGATGGTCTCACCTTCAGCTATGCCACTTCTCTTCCTGCCTCGGTATCTACGGTTGTAACATCATCCACTATCGCCGCATCTTTAACTGCAACTTCTGCATCCGCGGCATCGTCCAACTCAACGACTTCGGCTGCGCAAGCGGGAGCCAGTCATTCCCCAACCGGACCTATCGTTGGAGGAGTCGTAGGCGGTCTTGTCCTCCTTGTCATCGTTGCAGTTGTCGCATGGATTCTACTCAGCCGAAGGCGCCACTCCCAACGCAACACGCTCAGAATGGGTGGAGCAGTCGATATTGCAGCTGTGGAAGAAGACAAGTACGATCCTGCCACCACAGGAGGGGTTAACGGCCTCCCCTCATCCTATACTGCTCGACCTTAGCAACCACCGCTTGCGGGTATTGATGGGGGCGCGATAGAGCCACAATCGGGACCACCGCCCATCCAACCTTCGTCCTCCGCTGTGAATCCAGCCGCCGTTATCCAAGGATTGATGGACCGCAATATTCCTAGTGAGGAGATCGCCACTGCGATCCGGATCATATCTGGTGGAGGTGCGAGTGGCGTCGGATCGAGTGGACAGAATATCAGCGATGAGCATGAGCTGCCACCGCCCGTGTATGATCCCGGGAGTAGTACCGTAGAGCCCACATCGATCAAGTTGAATCGGTGATAGTTTCGATTCGTCTATATCTAGATTAATCTCGCTCTCTTTCATCCAAGTTCCCTTTGTCAAACCTTGTTTTTATTTAATGACTTCGAACGATATGCTTAGGCTTTCATCAAGAGTCAGACAGTTCAAATCGGAAAACACAGCATGACTCTGGACAAACTTGAGGCGGATTCGGTGAGCTTGAGGAATAAGTAGCGAACCGGATTCGGCGTCCTCGTCCTTATGCTTTTCATGTGCATGAAATGCCCCACCACACACATGCATATCCGATTCACTTGCCATCGAGGTACCCTGCCTGGACGTAGTATCGTTTACTGCGCTGTCTTGCGGGGGAGAGCAACCGTGTGACGGCGTGCCAGACAACGATTATCAACCATCACATCCAGCATAGTAATGAGTTCCACCTGGATATATAATCACGCATGCCCGTTGACCTCGCCTTCCACTGTGCCGTTTCTTGCTGACAACGAATGTATCATTCCATCCCACGGTGCCCACGCAATCGACCAACCCATTCAACCCACCATACCGCGTGTTTCCAGTACCCGAAGCTTCATTCTGTGAAGGACCCAGATCTCTGATTCGTTTCGATGCGATCGCAACTAAAAAAAAGACCATTCTTTTTTGTACGCCTGGACCGGTGTTTGGCTCCGCGTCATCTGCCTGCATTCCAGCCTTGAAAGCATCTCCGCCTCTCCCCGCGTTTCTCATCTTCCCCTGTGCGTTTCTAATGGAATGCTGCACCCTGTCTACACCCGTAACCCATTCCTCCTCGGGGATCTCATCAGCGGCAAGCCTCCGTGGCCGCCCGGCTTGCTTACTTTCACATGCCTCTTCCTATATGAATACACACTTGGCTGAATCCAAACCCTTACATATACACGGACGTATTCCATTCTAATCAACTTGTTATCACTCGATCTTGACACATCCTTGGTCATCCCCTTATTGAAACTCATGCCGAGCTGGAAAAAAATCGTCAGCGCCAAGCAGGCCGAGCGAGCTGCTCGTATAAGGGCGATGCTAGCCACCCCGGCTGTGGGCGAGAAGAGCGACTTAGGGGGGAAGGTCCTTCCTCCTGCCCATGAGCTGTTGCAGGCTAATGGTAAGTGTCTCTATTCCATCTCCTAGAGATTGGGGTCGGGAATTACCCAACTCTTACATCCAATCATCTCCAAGCCACGCAGATTGTTCAGCATATCAAGAACGGCGATCCGGGATGGACCGCGGAGCGTGTTCTCCTTGCATTCGCGCGACAAGCTGTTCGTGCGCATGAGGCGACGAATTGTTTGACCGAAGGTGTGTGGACCATCCCCAGTTCCCATCAGATCTTCCCGAAAGTTGAACTTGAATTATTACAGTGATGTTCGCCGACGCACTTCAGGAGGCCCGAGCGCTCGATCAGGACTTTGCGCGCACGAAGACGCTTAAGGGCCCGCTGCACGGCGTACCAATTAGCTTCAAGGATTTATGTTAGTCCTACTGAGATCTCCCCCTCTTTGAACGAGGTATTCCTGCTCACGATTGTCGGAATATTCCAGATAGGGTCAAAGGCTACGACTATTCCGTAGGATTCACCAGGTGAGTGCCCCGGATCTCTGTGTATTGCCCTAGGGATATCTGCTCACTGTGTCCCTTGACAACAGATACTGTGGGAAGCCTTCTGATGTGGATGGAGAAGTAAGATGACGATCCCGACTAGAATGATCCATGCAATCAAATGCAGTAGTCACTGACGTACCTCCCTTTCTGCGCTGCCAGTTGGTCTCACAAGTTCGTGCTGCGGGTGGAATCCCGTTCGTGAAGACCAACGTGCCGCAGACCATGTTGACATTTGAGTGTGCGAACCCCGTCTTTGGCCGAACGACCAACCCATGGAGTTCAGCACATTCCTCCGGCGGATCGTCAGGAGGGGAAGCGGCTCTCCTCGCTTGTGATGGATCTGCTCTCGGTTTTGGTTCTGATATTGGCGGGAGGTTAGAGCGCATTGATTTATCTCCAAGCTTCAGGCATGCGTCGCGCCCCCTGATCACTGCCTCTCCCACACCAGTTTACGCATACCCACTTCTTACTGCGGTCTCTATTCTATGAAGCCTGGTCACTCTCGCGCGTCGGTTCGAGGTAGTCGGGAGCTGGCTTCAGGTTTCGAAGGGATCCGGCTGTGCATGGGACCGATGGGCCGATCGGTGGATGACATCGAACTCGCGTGTCGGCTGATCTTTGGTCAATCAACGAAACTCGACATATGGCTCCCTCCGCTTCCATATAGGGAGGTTATGATCCCGAATAAATTGAAGTTTGGGTATTACAAGTCTGGTACGTGAAATCTTTCCGTTTTCTTACGCACCGAGTGGATTATATAACCCCGTCCCCGGCATTGGCAGATGCTCTGGTCAGAGCCTCTCCTGCTGTCCAGAGAGCTGTTCAAGAGACGGTTGATGTGTTAAGGAAGCAAGGGCATGAATGCGTCGAGTTCGTCGTACCGGATATGATCGAGGGATTCGGAATCATGATGGGATTGGTATCTGCCGACAAGTTCAAGATGATGTTCTCCCACATGGACAAAGATCCGAGGGTTGGTGATCTTGTGACCTCTACTAGGCCGTTCACTCATCTGGTTTCGCAACTCTTACAGGATCCCTCATTACTCATGGCGAGCGTCGGTCCTCGTCTACCCAGTATGCACTGCCCCACATCAAAATCAGTTGGTCTACCTCCAAACCAATAATTTCTTCCTCCATTGTTTGCTCTAGGCTTCCTTCGGCACATTCTAGTGTGGTCATTGCGTACTCTAGGGAAAGACCCCGTATTGTCTCGATTGGTCAAGAACTTCCATGGGCGCAGCGCGGGTGACTTCGTCTCGTTAGCTGCCGCCCGGGACGAATACTGCCAGCGCTTTGTGACAGAGGTGCGTACGCATAGTATGTATAAAATTAAGCTAACTTACTGTAAATATCTGATGTAGGTATGGGATGCGCATGGTTTCGATGGTATTATTTGCCCTGTACAGGCGATGCCTGCAGTACCCCATGGGTGCGCCCGAGTAAACGCTAATTTCTCCATAGAAAAATATCTCTGATATGTTTTCCGTTTGAATTCAAATAGCGCTGCAACTGACGCTGGTGTTCTACCCGGTACGACCAGTTTATACAATGTGGTCGACCATCCCGTTGGAATTGTTCCTGTCACTCGTGTCGACAAGACAAAGGATCAATTGGACAAAGCGTGGGAGGCATCAGGGGATAAAGGATCCCCGCTGGTATACAGCAAGTTATACGAAGGTAAGAAGCCTTTCTACGACGCGGTCGCTATGCACGGCCTTCCCGTTGGAGTCCAAATAATTGGGAGGCATTGGGAGGATGAGAAGGTGATAAAGATGATGAGGGTTGTTGATGATGCATTGGGTCAACGAAGCTTTGGACCAGGAACGTACAGCTCCGCGATGGCCACCAAGCGTGAGGATCAGTAGTTCAGCGAGCTCATAGGAGCCGGCAATCAGCACGTCACCTTCATCTTTTAGGTCTTCATACGACTACCACATGCATGTTCCCTGTATTGCTATAATTACAATTTCTACCTATAAGCTATATTTTTGTCGATATTATTGGGGGATAGTCGAAGCAAACAGGATCACAAGCGTATGACAGAGTCGCCATGTCTACAACGCTGTCAGTGCATGGTTCCTCGGTCATGGAGAAAATGCCTTCACACTGAAGTGCATGTTTTCAAGCCAATATGAGGATTAATCGCTTCCCGGACTCGAATGACGTCGAAAATCCAAAGTAATACCACCTTCAAACGCACATCCAGCATTCCTTTTCACCTCTCTTCTGTTTCCCAAAATCCTCGACGAACACCAATAAACTTGAGGGTGTTACATGTGACTTCAGCCGATCAATTACGGTGACCTGTCGACATTATTGGAGAGAGCCACGAGGTGGATCAAGCGTGGTGCTAATCGATTGATCCCACACCATTTCATTCATATGCGCTCAACGGGCATCTGATGTTTTTATACCATAGGATCACAATTGATTGTATTCAGTAGCGATGGCAATACAAATAGGTCAGAAGGGTGGTGTCTTAAGTTCGAATTGGAAGTAAGGTTGCGCCACTTTAGGAGAGACCACCAAATCCTCCCCGCGCCCACGCCTGCCTGCTTGAACACTCAGGGCCAGGTTCGTACCGGCCATGCTTGTTATGCTGCAAGAAGCATGTCAATTGGCTTGATGACCACTTGGCGAGTTGAATCAAGAGACTTACTAATAAGCCTCGTTTCCGGCAGGAGAAATCTTCCAGCGAGTGGACGGATCTCTTACGGATCGCGTTGCAACGACACAGCCGGTCATCTCGCCCTCCACTATTTACCAAATCAGAACAGAGATCAGATCCAACAATATAGTAGTCTGGGGATCAACTCACCGGGAGCACATAACATGAGCCCTGAGTTGACAGCAAGAAGATGATACTGGCGATCTTGAACGCCAACTTCGGGACACCCACGATCACCACCAGCGGCAACGACCTCCCAGATCTGATTCTCCCTGTCCATCCCGTTATAGCTTTGAAACGGTGGATAGAATCGTTGAGAAAATATTGGCAGTGGGAAAGAAGGGGATCTACTCACTCAAGCCTGACCGGTGCCCCAGGGTTGGAGCCACCGCCCCAGACATCCAAGCACATTTCTTTCGCGTTGGTGGGAATGACCATATAGACGCCTGGGCCAGAGAAATTAGACATCCTTGAAACTGTTGGTGATTGGGATGGTGTTGGATGGAAAGGCTTTTATTATCGATGAGCTGGAAGCGCTGCGGTGCTAGTTGATTGTGTGCCTTGGTGCGTAACGGAACCCAGATTATATATGTTTCAAGAGCTGCGTTAGAAGTCACCACCGGGCGGCTCTCAAGATTTCAGGCATCGTGTACTCGTGATGGACTCGGGCCCTGTGATATGCCGGGCCGCGGGCGCCTTCCGGCCATGCAATTGATTTCGGGGAGCTCATCCACGTTGGCCAGCTTCTCGCCTATCATCAGGACATAAGAACCACCTCGCTATTAGGGGGTATGAAAGTAATCATTTCAGAAGCAGTAGACGATGTTGGCACCGCGTAGTGTGCAGAGTATGAGTCAGAACTTTATTTGGTCATCTAATAATGATGATGGAAGATCCAAGCCGTAGACACCAACTTCTAAGCCGCAGTATAGTTGTCGAGGAAAGAGTTCATTCTAAGAACGCGGGAATGAGATGTCATGAGACCCATTGCATGGGAGCAAGTTTCTGAGACCCGAAGCCATTCTCGCGCCAGACGAAAACTCAAACAGATCCACTCCTCGTTTCCTCCGGCATCACTATTCATCCTCACTACCGTGCAAGAATGTCCACATATGTCGCCCATTATTCAAGTTGAGGGATGTGGAGATTGCCGAATCGAGGCTGGGGCGTAGGGACTGGTGGAGGTGGAGTAAGGGAGGCATATAATATGCTTCAGTCAGTAGGGGTGAGTGAGTGACGCGTCTTTTATCTCGCCTTTGGTACGCACTGACGGGGGCTAAAACATGCCGAAAAAGATTAGAATCACGATTTGGTCCTTCACATCAGCTTGCTCCCAAAACACAGGGAGAAAGATAGCTGGGATCCAATCGTTCAATGTATCACATTGACTCAAGGGGATGGTTGCGCGTTCGAAAGGACGGCAGGTACTTCATTCTCGCAGAACGGCACAAATAAATACGCTAGGTATCTACGATGCGTCACAAGCTCGCTCGAGTGAGTTCTTCCAAAGATCCATTCTTAATCTTACGTAGCGTAGACTAGACTGAACGCTGTCATTTGACCGTATTATTTCCCGTTCCCAACTGTCTCGCTTTCTGAGGTTTCACTCTCGCTCCCCTGGAATGCACGTTACCTCGTGGTTGGACTGAAAAGGAGCGATTCAAAGAGTTGTGCGTTTAAACCGGATTGCAGCAGTAAGGCAGAATCATAGTACGTTTATTCAACTGCGGCAACGGAAGTGGTGACAGTAATATTAGCCCAGGCTTTGCGGAGCTCGAATTCGAAGTGACCGTTCACTAGCATGGAACCGACAACCAACTCCGCTCCAATCTTGTGCACGTCCCCCCGAACGCTCAGGCAGAACTCCGTTTCAGCCATGCTCATGATGCTGAGGATTATTCGTACGTAAGTATCTCAGCAGCTTCAGAGTTGGATAATTGAATAGTAACTTACCGGAAAGCTCCGTACCAGAAGGCATAAATATCCACTCAGTTGCTTGGTCTCCACCCCATTCCTGTCTCATGGTACATGGGCCCATTAACCCCTGGACTGTATATATTATCAGCAGGAAGATTCAAAACCATAAAGGATATTATATTATTGAAGCTCACACGGAGCAGTCAGCCTGAGCCCAGTGTTGGCTCCAACGATGTTGTACCCCAGTTTCCAAGTTGCACGACCTGAAAGATCTGATTCACCAGAGCAGGATTCCCTTGGTGACTTGAGATTGAGGGGTCAGTTCCTTTCAAATTGTTGGGAGCAGGAGAGGACGAGGTCTACTCACTCAAGCTTGACGGGCGTTCCGGGAGCTTCACTGCCACCCCAAACGTCCAAACACATCTCCGTCGCGTCTCTGGGAACGATCGTATAGTTTCCGGTGGCGACACTCATGTTTTTGGCGATTGAGAGATGAAGTTGAGGAGAACAATGTAGATTTTGATCGCAAGCTGGGACCGCGGTACGAGTAAATTTGGTTTGGTGCGAGGAAGAGGCCGGGTTATATACATTTCGACAACCGCACTAGAAGACCTGGTCTCAAGACTTGAGATTTCGGGCATCGTGTACATGAAGAACGTCCGGTCCTGATGACGTGCCCGTAATTAAGCAGGGACTTCCGAGTCTTCATGTTCTTCGGGGAGCTCTATCATGGATGCTTCTTGCCTATCATCAAAGGCACCTCCTCGTTGTAGGAACGATGTCATTCCAGAAGCAACGAATACCATTAGCACCAATCCTTTTAGCACGATGCTGTGCAGGGCTATGAGTTTATTGTGAATATGACCCCAAGTCTCGACTGTGCTCGAATTCATCCTCCATTCCTGCCTTGTTGTGACGATGGCGACGTGGTGGTGTTGGGCTTCACACCGTTCGAGAATTTGTGAGAGTCGAATGTGTAAACTAGATTGCCTGTCAACTTTCGCCCACTCTAGCGACGGGAACGCGGTACTGGAACCGTTTTGCGGATTACCAGGCGGAGAAAATCGTTACTAGACGTGCGCTTTGATCGCGCATCAATTGTGTCTGGTCTGCATTGCAATCTACTGTCTTGGGTCTGTAAACCAACGCCCATGGACATCACCGAACCGTACAAACAGACCCACTCTTTAGTCTCCTTCAGCCCCGGTGCCCAATTCATCCTCGCTGCCGTCCAAGATCGCCTCATCGTCCGACGCGCCGACACATTCCAAGTCGCTCGAACATGGCTCGTGGACAATTCCCCATCCGCCACCGCCGCAATAATGTCCACTCACCGTCGGGCATCGTCAAAGTCCAATCCATCAAATAACCCGGACGCGTCTATCTCGCACATCGGTTGGTCGCCAGATTCTGAGTATTTATTCGCGGCATGCGCGAAGATGGGAGTCGTGAATGTGTTTCAATTGAGGGATGAGGAGTGGGACTGCCGGATCGAGGCTGGAGCGGAGGGTCTTGTGAAGGTGGAGTGGGCACCAGATGGGAGGAATTTAGTGTGTTTTAGTCAGTGGGGGGTGAGTTGTGTCACTTCGTCTCACCTTTAGGCCGGCATGTATTGACAGTAAATGATTCATGTTGAGAAAGCTTAGAGTCACGATTTGGTCCCTCGTATCAGGCTTGGCGACGTACATCCAGTTCCCCAAACACCCAGAGAAAGGTAGTTGGATTCGGTTTTCCAATGTATCACATTGACTAACGTATGGTTTCCGGCTAGGTTACGCGTTTCGAAAGGACGGCAGGTACTTCATTCTCGCAGAACGCCATAAATCCAAGGATACGTTAGGTATCTACGATGCCGCGGAGGGTTACAAGCTCGCTCGAGTAAGTTCGTTTATCAATCCATGTTTCATCGTACCTTGACTAAACTAAACGCTGTTATTTGACAGTAGCATTTTTCACTCCCAAGTACTTCGCTGTCGTCGATCTCACTCTCTCCGTCTGGTATGCATGTCGCCGTGTGGGAAGGTCCTATGGAGGTACTGAAGCAGCTACGTTCATCACGCATGAAGAGCGTGATTATACTGAGACTTCGCATTAGTACAAACTTCACGTCCTATCGCTTGTCGGGCATCTTTTGAAGACATTTACACCACCAGAACCTGATTTGGCCATGGGTCTAGGTATTCGGGCGGTGAGCTGGCATCCTAGTGGAGGGTTCTTGGCTATTGGGGGTTGGGATGATAAGGTGCGATAACGTCATTCCTGCAGTCGGACAATTAATTGATTTACGGATGGAATGATCCTTAATTCCTAGATCTATATTCTAAGCAGCACAGGGTGGGGTGTAGTTGTGACGTTCGAGCTGACGTCAAGGATACCAGCTGGCACAGTACGATATGGTTTCTACCATCTCGATCGCGGGTCTAAACATGATTCTTATCCTTCTTGGATATTCCTTAGAAGGTATGGAGGGAACCTTCTGGATGGGTAGAGGCTACTCATGGAAGGGGATATTTGTCGTGTACGCCACGCCCCTTCTAGCAATCACCCGCTATCATCTAAATGCGCATGTTTGATTGGTTAGACGACAGCGTTGGTTCTGGGCAATATCCGTTGCTACACTTGAGTCGCCCTGATCCGGCTAAGCCGCATCCGAAGAGTGGGTTGGCGCAGTTGGAATGGAACGTGGATGGGAGTCTATTATTGGCGAGGTTTGGTACGTATCGATATTCGCCTCCTAAAATCTCCCACTTTCTATGTTTACTCAAATCATCCTCTGATATATCAACCCGGCAGATCAATCACCCACAACGCTTCACATCTTCGCGTTTCCCACTCCGTCATCACCCTCGAAACCCCGACTGCGGAGCATCCTGATACATAATCAGCCTGTCCTTCAAGCGAGATGGAATCCTATTCTACAGACGACGCTTGGCGCATGTTGCGGTGTTGATGCGGTTTACACATGGGATGGTGTGGTTGGAGGAGGAGAGATAGCGGAGTGTATTGGCGTGCCAACGAGTGGGTGAAATATCATTGCGATTTATATGATCAGAACGCTGATGTGTTGGCGGGATGCTATAGAGGACTTTAAAGTGATGGATATTCGGTGGTCTCCTGACGGACGAGGGATGATCTTGATAGACGCGGATGCCTTCTGTTGTGCATTCTTTGCCGCGGAAGAGGAGGAAGATCGAGAGGAGTTATCAGTAGTACACGAGGAGAGCTACGAGATGGAGGAGTGAAATCAGTGATTGGGCGCTTATCCAGAGGCGCATGATTCTTACATTGTGCCGGCCGTCGCTTTTGGGTCATGCATCATTCATTTAACAGACCATAATTGTCAATGATATTATAAAATAACTGTTTTGCTGTACAGGTCACCATTGGCATTGAGGTGAGGTCCCCGCGCGTCCCTGGTGGCAAGAAAAAAGTGAACATCAGTCCATATTGGAATAAGGATCGAGTCCCCACCCAAAAAAGTCTCAGTGACCCCAACCCTTCTCACCTTCTTCACGGACCAGCTCACGCGTTATATAAACGACCCCTCTCAATTCAGTTTTTTATGCCAAACTCTCAACAACTCGTCCTCGTCGCTTCATCTGCTGTATCCTTCCTCACTACCGCACTCTTCGTCAATCACCTCTTCCCCGGCATCCTCTTCCCCTCAGATCCCAAGTACATACTAGAACTACTCGGTCTCGCACCTACCCCGCAGCCGACCACACTTGAACAGGTTCAGACAACCGTTATGGATACTATCAAGGAGCTTTTCACGTATAATGGACCGAGCGATCTTTTAAAAGCGGACAAGATGGTTTTGATCGCGTTTACTGGGTTGGTGGCTGTTGTCGTCGTTGGATGGATGGGTGGCAAAAGTACGTGGACCGACTTTTAATGTCGTCTTGGCGAGCTGCTTGACTGATATACCGCCTATTTGGTGCAGAGAGAAAGCCTGTGCTCGACCCTAAGGAATACGCCGACTATCCGCTTGTAGAGAAGGTCGTCATCTCTCCAAACACCGCACTGTAAGTCGCTATATATTGCATTCTTGATTTAACGCGAATGTTCATCGAGTCGAACGCGTTTCTAGATACCGTTTCGGCCTCCCTCGTCCAGACGACATCCTCGGTGTCCCCATTGGGCAGCACATCACTGTCGCCGCTGAGATTAACGGCAAGATCGTTGCAAGGAGCTATACTCCTACGAGCAGCGACGACGATAAGGGTCACTTTGACTTGGTTATCAAGGTACGCGCATACGTCCCCGTCACTTGTCTGACGACATAACCTTACAATGTGCTTTTTCAGACCTACGAACAAGGCAACATCTCTAAATTCGTCGGCAACCTCAAAATTGGTCAAACCATCAAAGTCAGAGGTCCCAAGGGACAATTCCGTTATAGCCCCAACATGGCCCCTCACATCAACATGCTCGCCGGTGGAACTGGCATCACGCCCATGTATCAGATCATCACCCACATCCTATACTCCTCGGCATCCACCGACGCGACTAAGATCCACCTGATCTACGCAAACCAGGCGAAAGAGGATATCCTATTGAAGTTGGAGTTGGATGAACTAGCGGCGAGGCATCGGGGACGATTTGATGTGCATTATGTGCTCGAGAGGCCTGGAGAGGGGTGGACCGGTGGCGTTGGATATGTGAGCAAGGATATGATTAAGGAGAAGATGGCTGGGTATACGCCAGGAGTGAAGACCCTCATGTGTGGTGAGTTACAACTCCTTTCCGCGTGCGCTGTATGGATAATATCTGATGAACGTGTTTATCCTTTGATAGGCCCACCACCGATGATCAACGCTATGAAAAAGAACTTGGTCGACTTAGGTTTCCCCCCAGCTCAGACCATCAGCAAAGCCGACGATGCGGTGAGTTCATTTCGCTTCTCGTCATTTCACTCCACGTCGAAGTTTATGCTGACGGGCTACTTCTCTTGCTCTTGATATAGGTCTTTGCGTTCTGATGTGTTTTCTTTGACGATGTATTACGATCTGTCAATGGGATTTTGGGTTTCGTTTACCAGTGCGCAGTCTGTTCTTGTGTAGATGTGGATAAGGGCCGCGAACGCGGCCAAGAGACATCTAGTGTGAACGTCCTCGAGGCCTGCTTTTGAGCAGTGGTCAGCATCATTTACAGGAAGGAGATACATATAATGTACGACCGCCGACACAGCGGCAGGACTTCCTCTGCCCCCTTAGCAGTAACTCGTGAAGCTTGCTGAAGCACATTATCTTGTCCAATGGAAGTACAGGTTTCAAATGCGTACAATACAACAAGAGGGTCATGATAGAGATGAGGGAGCTTGAAAGCCGAGGTGATGTACATTGGTAATCAAAGCAAGACGGTATACCGAGATCGATGCTGCGGGATTTGAAGTCATCCCACTTAAAGATACAATACATTGTCCTCTAAGAAAGTTATCAGTCAAAAAAAGAATTGAAAAGAATGTGTCAGCAGCGCCATTGCGATCGTTCGATCGATTCGCGCCTCAAAACGACTATGCCACTATCGATGGATTTTGTTGGGTTTGCCCTGCGACCCAGTTAATGGAACTCTTGATAGAGCATGCGACGTCCGCGGCGTATATTTCGACACCACTTTTATAGGGTTCGCTCCATTGGTTAGAGTACTTTCCTATTGCTGCGCCGGATGTGGAACCGATCCCGTTAACGGTAGCGCGGGTGATGACTTTGGGGTCCTTGAAGGACACTTGTCTTGCGAGGTCACGCCATGCATCCAGATCCACAGCGCTGGGGTTGTCGTTGTATGTTTTGACTGGGAGATTGTCGCAAATGACCAAGTAGGCTGGTCGGAGCGCGGCGTTGTTATATACAGCCAGTTCATCATTCGCGAATTGAGTTCCCCCAACTCCGTAGACCTGACAGAAATGAGTTTCAGTCCCCGTACGACTTGATTAAAGGTCGGTTATGGGGGAGAATTACTTACCGATTGGTAGGTTGAAGGAGGCCGCGTTAGTCCTTCCTCGGTCTCGAATATATTCCCAAGCGAAGCTTCATTAATCATGACCGCTTTGTATCCAGAGTGCTCAGCGCGCCCTTCGTTTTTGGAGTACCATGTCGACCTGGGCGGGGACGGCCGATTAGCTACTAAAAGTGCGAGAGATTGTGGGATCACATACTTGGAAGACACTACTGTAGAGTAGTGACCTGCTCCGAGGCTAATGAAAACGTGGCCTGATGTTAGAAATAACGTACGCGTCACTGGAATAAATCACTCACAGCCCTTTGCCCTTTGCGTATTTGAGGTCGTACCCGTTGCGCATTATGTTGCACAAACCACAATCTGATTGATAGCACAGTTTGGCGCTTCCGCGGTCCCCAACTGTACACGTGCGGGTGGTCCCATGGAAGAGGTATGCGTGGCCTCGGAAGCGAAAGCTGTTTTATAATCAGTTTAGATCCACACACTATAGCACGAGGTGCACTAACAGGTATGCTTCGTATCGCTCTGCCAGTCCGGACGTCTGATCGATTCTGTAGATCCGATACACATAAGGAACCTTATCGCCGGTTGTTTTGTCGACCTTGTATCGATCGGTGAAGAGGTTCTTCACTGAAAGCGGAGCGTGTCAATTATCCGGGGATGATACTATTTTACAACGACTGACCTTGATCATGCTCCTCCCCTGATGACAGCTCTGTCAATATGGACATCTCGGAGATTGTGGATGGGTGTGAGCTTCAAAGGCAATTGACTGGAAGTGATGTTTGGTCAGAATTGGGGAGTTAATCTCTAAGATGCCACCAGATTGCTCACCAGGGCTTAGGGATCGACCTCACTGTTTGATTACGCGGAGGGGTGTGACAACTCGAAGGTAAAGCTAGATCAGATTTCCGAGGGCGCTCGTACTTATAATCCAAGGGTTCGCCAACGTCATCACACTATAGCGCCAACCTCGTGTAAACGCAGCTTCTTCGTCGCCATTTGATGCATGTTCGGGGATATGCTGTACTGGGATGATTTAGCCGAGTTGAGTCAAGCCGGTCAAGAAGAGAACGGTGAGGCTCGATGGCTTATCATCTTTGGCGTTCAAGATCAATTTGAGGCGTGGCGCTAATTCGCTGGGTTTTCCCCACATCAACTACAAACCGCAGAACAGTTTTGCATCTCGCGGAAAGAACCCCTGTAATGGACACAGCCGAGAGTCAATCTGACAGTGTCGTCATGAGACGCACCTTGGTGACCTAAAAAGGTTTAATAGATCTCCACTATCCTGGGTGTCGCTTGGTTGAAAGATCCTCGATAAGCATCCTCAATCCACGGTGAGTCATGGACCTTCCCCGTCATTCCACCTCACTATGAGTGGCAATTAGATCTTGTGGATGTCGGTATCGTGCCGATTAGATCAATCGCAGGCAGCGAGGCCATGTGAAGGCGTGTGAAAGAGCTCTGCCATGCGTTGAGCCTGTAAAGCCACATATGGGCTGCGGATCTTGTACAGCCCCGCGGCGAGGATCCAGGATCAGAGGGATTTAGGGCCACCCGAAGCAATCATCGCGAGGCAATGATAGAGAATGAAGAGCACCGTACACTAGATTGCTTTGGGGGTGTACCTAGCTCGTGTGCGTTTTCGCCGCAGGACACAATGATCCGACTAAGGGTCAGATATGGCGTGGAGGCCGATAAAATTCTCATTCCAAGAGCCATTCAAAAACGCAGTCGCCACCACAGGACGAATTCTATACTTATTTTTGTTGTGCCATCGGCACAAGAAACCGGAGTGGTAGAGCAATTTGAATGGCATCTCGTGGGGAATGTTGGATTACCTATCTGAAACGATCACGTGATATATCTGGGACTATCAAAGTTCAACGCCCAAATTGGACGAAGAGCACCGAATCAAGCCACCGGCGTTCAAGTCGAGAAGCGTTGTCGAAAACAGCCGTCATAACATTTCACGATCAGAAAATATGACGATGTTGATAGAGAAATGCCACATATAGCCAGGGGTTTACACTCATTTTCAAGGTTTGATACCACAATCCTGCGATCGCGCATTGCTATGACTCTTCTATTACAAAATTTTCTTGCAATCATACAAATACGTAGGCACTATCAAATCTTACTGATTGATTCATCCGCGTATTGACCGTGAAAGAAGGGTTCCTTGCCCATACTTTCAAGATCGGCCTCGCTCTGGCCTGTACAGCATCTATTTGATGCCCTATACCATCAAAATCGCAGCGCCTACATATTCGCAGAATCAGCAGCGGATGTAGGTGGATTCTGTTGTAAGAAAATCGCGGAGATGCACGCAAGTGTAAAATGATTCTATTGCAATGCATCAACTGACATACCTATCACGTCTCTAGAAGCCCCTCAGTCTCCACCCCGATGACATTTTGGGCATCCCCATTGGACAACATATTACCGTTTCCGTGGTCCCAAGAGTCGATTCCGCCGCAGCCCCCTTTCCGGTGGAATTGGCAATACATTCATGTATCAGATCATCGACCCCACCCTATAACCCCCCACCCCCCCTTTCCGGGATCCACATGAACGAGGCTAAAAAGGACATTCCGTTTAAGTTGGGGTTAGATGAGTTGCATCGGGATGATTTGAGGTGCGTTGGGTACTTGGGAGGAGTGAATAGGTGGTGTGTTGGGTATCTGAGCAAGGATATGATTAAGGGGAGGATGGCTAAGTATGCGCATGGAGTGACGACTCTAATGTACAAGTCTCTCCGCCCCTTCGCTCGTACCAACAAACTACCTTTATCATGCTCCCCCCCCCCAGGCCTTTGCGTTTTGATTTCTTTACTAGATGATGTATTATTATCTTCCGCTCCCGGAGGAGAGATTTCGGGTTACTTTTCGCTGGTGTGCGTATTGCCTACCTGTAATTTGTGAGATGGGCACGCAAGGAAATGTCATTATGGCCCCGTTAGACTGAACTGTTCACAAATGATATGCCCTTGTGGCCAAGGAGGCGGAACCTGTGATAATCCTTTTCTCGAAATCGCCCGCGCATTTAGCCATGGTTTCCACCTACACGACGCTCTCGCCGAATTTCAGATTGATTGCACGAGCAAAAGCGCAGATCATCCTTGCGGTGGCGTCGGGGTTATATCCAGACAGTCGTTCTACAAGGCCACGAATGATTCCAAAACTGTTGTTGTAGCTAGGGAACGTTCTGACCTGCACATCGCTGCAAATAATCAAGTAGGCTGGTCGGAGTGCGTCGTTGTCACATACAACTAGTTCGTCATTTCCGGATCCATCGTCCCCAACTCCGTAGACCTAAGGGAGCGAGATTCAGCCCCACGTGACTTGATTAAAAGGGATCACTTACCGAGTTGTAGCCCCAAGGTGCTTTCCTCAGATCCTTTAAGTGTTTATTCGTCTCGAATATATGCCTAAGCGAGACTGTATTAACTATGACGGCTTTGGATTTAAATGAGCGTCCCCTTTGTTTATGGAGTACGATGTCGACCTGGGCGGAGACAAACGGTTAATCAGCCACCATAAATGTACGAGAGATTGTAAGACCACCTACCTGGAAGACAGTTTCGCAGAGCAGTGACCTGCTCCCTGGCTGTTGGAAGCGTAGCCTGGTCTTGGAAATCACGTACCCGCCACTTGGGTGAATCATTCACAATCCGTTGGGCCTCGCGTATTTGAGATCGTAGCCGTTGCTCAATATGCTGCACAAAGGACATCGATGGCACAATTGAACACTTCCACAGTCCCCAACAGTACACGTGCGAGTGGAAGAGCAATTGCTCTTTCTCGACGCGAGAGCTTTCCAATAACCAGTCTAGGTTCGCAATCCATAGCACGGAGCGACTCTACCGGTATGCGTTACATCGCTCTACCAGCTTAGACGTCTGACGGATTGCATAGATGCGATAAACTCTAAGAGCACGATCGTCTGTGGTTGGGTCAAACTTGTATGAAGTTATAAAGTGATCCTTCACTGAAAGCGGAGTGTGTCAAGCATCAAGGGCATGACACTATTCAAAGCAATTAACATTGGCGGTATAAATTTCTCCCTTTTTGAAGCTCCGTCAGTGAAGCCATTCCAAAAGAGGCAGGTGGGTGTGAGTTTTAAAGGTAATGATAGGCTGAAAGTTCAGAAAGATGAGTATCGACAAGTCGATCACCAAGATGCTGCTGGATTGCTTACCCCAGATCGCGGATTGAACTCTGATATTGCGGAGTGGGAATAAATATTTTCTCCGACGGTACTGAGGCTTATGGTCTTCGTGTTCCACTGAACCGAACCGGTAAATATAAAGGGCTGAGCCCTTGTACAATACTTCATATATCGAACAAACCACACCTTCTCCTATCGTTTGATGCATGCTTCCGGGTAGGTCGCATTGCGAGGGTTGGGTCATGCCGACACCCAAGACATCTCCGGCATTCTTGATTGATCTTCGGCGGTTTCACAACACAAATGATAGTTAATAAGTTTGACATCTCGCGAAGAAAAACCCCTAAATGCCCTCACATATTGGTTGTGAATCGAGACTCAACCTAGAAATATATGGAATGTACTCCAAAACAGTGACCTTACATATTCTGTGCAGTGCGCTAGCCTCGTTTCAAAATATCCTCGAGATTATCGTCTCTCTAGGATTAATTGCGTACTTGCCGAGTTGCGGCATCGACGCAAGATGCCAGGAGTGGACCAAGGGCAAAATCTGAGTGCAAGAAGGGTGCGTGGTGCAACGAGGCCTATCAACCCTTGTAAAAGCGTTGGGAAGGTTTGCCAACCTTCGACGTCTAGATTGCGGCCTGAAGAGCATTGAGCATGTCAAGCCACCTAGCTGTGGCAATCAGCCAAGGCAGTTGAGATGAAACTTGCCGAAGGACAATATTCACAACAAATAAGAATAATAAACAATCTCTTCCAGAGGATGACCTCCTCAAACGCATACCCAAGCATCCATCTACTTACCTGCTATCTTATCGGCACAATACTCAGTGACCTTCCCAACGTCAAGGCAATGTCTGCATAACAGCAACTCCGGTTCTAGGATAGCCATGGCGATTAAGATGATTCTATCTTTACTTGGCAACCTCACCTCACCCAATCCAGGCGTAGAGGCACTTCTTTCTGCCCGAACTTCTTGGGTCGTTCACTGGCTTCGATAGGTTGTTGCTTTTCATCTTAGGGGCATATTGTATACCATTCGCCTTGCAATGTCCTTGCAACGTCCTCAGCGTGGCGTTCGGATGCAGTCCTGATCCCTTCCTTGTCTTTGAATTCGTGTAACATTTCTCATTAGGAAATACATCCGACCGAGCAATCCCTGGAACATGTGACATCACCCTAATGCATTTGTTCATGGCTCTATTTGCAGGAGAGTTCATAAGACCGAGATCCGCCGGCCGCGAGTGCTGAAACTGACTCGTTAGGCAGCATAGCTGCTTCACCACAACGGCAGAGAGCTTTTGATGCGCGGTTGCGAGTATACTATCACCTGATTATCAACGATCGTCTTTGCTTGCTATCTACAGCTTCCGGGTGTCCAATGGAGAGCCTCTTCAGAGGCCAAAGAGACAAGGAAAGGTTGAGATAGCTGTGACCTCGGTACGGTACGTTCCTCCGAGCTAGCCCTTATCTACAATCCTCACATTGCCATTGTCAGCGATAACCTTCACATTTTCGGGTAGAGAGCTGATGTCCATCACGGATTGAGCGTAATTTTGTATAGAATACGGGCTCCGGCTCCTACGCAAACCCGCCTCGCTTTTAGTACCTTTCTCTGAGCCTAGGCTCGTCCAAGTACGTCAAGTCGGGGCTTTTGTCCAATTAAAGATGTGAACTATTGACCGCTTCAGAAATACGTGTGCCGATTAGGTCCGCTTTCCTGCAACCAATCTCCAATGTCTCAGGTCACCCAGAATGATAACTCGAACCAATGATGATGGGGAAATGCTATCTGGAGGAGCAGTTGAGACCACACGGCGAATTACATGACACTCTGCGTTCGATGGTGCAGGCAGCGTTTCCTCGGTCGTGATAAGCGAGTTCGTGTGCGCCCCCACTGCAGACCCGTCAAGGTGATATATATTTGTATCATGGCAAGTATCGAGCCGATGCCGTGCAATAGCTCAGTGGTCCCTTTAAGGTGAGGTTTCGTTCATGGTGCACTCACGGATACGATCCTTGGCTAGATGTAATTATGCGGTAGTCAACACTCGGCAAGCCCCACCACGCCGCTCTCCAGGCATATAGTGCTCTTGCCGGAGAGACCCTAATTTCGCTGGATCGGCGATCTTGCCAGCACGTGTGACATGTACGTTCCCCACGGCATCATGTTCCCCTTCTGGTGGGGTCGGCCTCTAATGCCGATAGAGCACAACCTAACGACGGGATTTATTCAGGTGAGACGACAATCGGGGATCTTTTAACTACTCTGACGCAGTGCATTTCGAGTAGTGACCACCATCAGAAACTAGTATGTCGGTCCTTTATGCAGAATGCCGAACTTGTCGTCGATTTAGGCCTTTGACTATAGCTGGTGATACGGGTGCCAACGACTTAGTCGTGGCCGACTTGACTCAATTCAGTTAGATCATCCTGCTCTCAGTGTTTTAGAAGCACTCAATGATTGGCGCGGCCTTCGCGAGGGTGGTGCGATTGTACAAGCCTCAAATTAGTCGAAGCTGTGAACTATAAGTATGGGTGCCTCCCGAGGTAAGGCTCCATCATAACCCATCCGATTTACCTTTCTCTTCAACCAATACCCCTCGATTTCACAATCACAGGTTATTTGGTTCGCGTCCTCGCACTCTCTCACCTTGCCAAGCTGTGAGATCAATAAGTAATCTGTGGTAATTATCCCTGACATGGTTCTCAGCGATCAACTCGTCGATTCCGATTAGACCCCCCCCCCCTTTTTTTCTCCCACTCCCAGCCGATCATTCAACATTATTTTCGAAGCTCAAACCAAGGAACGCCTACTGAAATGACCATATTATCGCCGGTTGTCGACGCTCAAAGATATGATGCTCGTCAGTCGGTTCGGATCGTACCATGCCCTGTCCAATAATTGACATACTCCCTCCCCTTTTTAGTGGAGGCATTTTTCAAATCCAATTACGCAATCTCCATAGGAACAGGCGATAGCGTTCCTAATGTGCATCGTATCTATGACATCGTTATGGACTCTGAAAGAGCCTCGAAATATGAAAGATACAAGTGGGTGTGTCCCGCGCTATGGCCGGTGAAGCTGGACTGATTGGCTGTAGATCTTTTGTCGGGGGTGAACCGTGTTCCCTCTTCCATGGGGCAACCCGCATGTGTACAGTTGGGGACCCAAGAACCGAGGGCAATATGTGCAATCTTCAGAATTGTGCTTTATGCAGCATCATGCGCAAAGGATTCGACTTACGCTTTGCCAAACCATCAGGATTGTAAGTAGTTCAGATCAGTGGCGCGACCTTATTTCTAAGACTAGGCCACGCTTTCACTAGCCTTGGAGCAGGTACCTACTCTTCGATGTTCTCTTCCAAGTACGTGTTTGTACAATCTTTCGCCTTCATTGGCGGCTCATTGGCTTTTTCGCTCCAGGTCGACATCATACTCCACAAACGCGGCGTACGCACAAAACTCGCTCTATAAAGCCGTAATCATCAACTCAGTCTCTGCCGGGAATGTTTGCTACACAAATCGTACCCTTCAAGGTCTAATGAGAGCCCCTGATGGCTACCACTCGGTAAGTAATGGCGACCATGACCGAGCTTCAACCAAGTCCCGCACGTCTCAACTTCGTCCCTATCAGGTCCGTGGAATAGGAGATATTCTATTCGGGACTGATGAAGTGGCTGTATACGACAATGACGCGACGCGACCATGCAACTTAATCATTTGCGACAACGTGGAAGTCCGCTCATTCCCTCTCGAACCGTCCGAGGTGGACCTGAAACTTTCCCGTTCACTCATGGGGCGAACAATGCTTACTCCCGTCGACCACCTGGCTCGGGGCTTTGGCGTCGTCAGTGGACAAGCTAGAGATATCGCTCAAGGGTCAGCTAATGTTACGAACGCTATGCTGAGATCCACCGGTATACCCGGAGCGGAGCTTCTCGGATTGCCCTTAAACTTCGCCGCGGCGCTTTTCGGGGGAGGCGCTGACATGGCCGCACAAGTCGGGTATAGTGGGGCTGGAATTGGGGGCATATTCGCAGGATTAGCTCCCCCTTCGAATCAAAGGCGTTACTAAATGTTGACATGGGGTAGCTTCATCACTGATCTTGGCGGATTGTCTCGTTTCTATTACCAATTTGTCTTACCTTGCGTTTTCCGTTGGGCTTTCATGTGGTCTCATCTTTGTAATATCTTTGCTTGTTGTATTGTAGGAGTAACCTGACGTTCTGTGCTGCCGTGAACCTCGCGAATGTGTACACCCACAGGGAATAGATTCGTCTGCTTGAGCTGGTGACCACGTTACAAAATGAGTTATTTGGAACTCTATCAAATTAGGTGGTGATATCAAGTCACGGATGGATCGTCGTAAGCGCGAGGGTGCCCTGACGCCCAATATATTGGCTCCTCTGGGATTATCGTATAGTCTCGGTGGTTCTTAAAAGGTCGAGGCTACGTTAGGTTGGAGGCGGTGACCGGAAAGAATGATGCGTTGGACGAAGAACCAGGCTCGTCATCTCATCATCGAGTCGATCTAGTTATCCGCAAGAACTTGGTTTGGTTGCATATGTAAAGTTCCCCGAGGGATACATAACGAAGATCAAGAAAAGAACTATCACCAAGAGGAGACGGGGGACGCTTTCGGGGGAAATAACACAAAATCAGTGAGGTACCTTCTCTACGGTATCAAAGGTTGATCCATTCGACTTGAACGCTGTCGGGTTCGTCGGTTCCAGAGACCTCGGGGTCGCTAAGCGCAGCTTGGCCGTTGTCGTGGAGGGTACTCTTGACTCCGATTCTGGGTCTTCGCTGGCCATAGCGCGACCCACGCTGTTTGGCGGGTGGCTTGCATGCCCCGAGCAGAAACTAGCTACAATGAATTGAGTACATATACATTAACATTTTGCTAGGCCAGATAAGGTGCAACGTTGACATACCCTCTGGTTCGCGCATAACGAACCACTTCGCAACGCACATCACGACGGTCCACGAAGTGAGTGTTAGACTAGACGTCGCCACCACGACTGCGATAAAAAGCTGAGCTGCCCCTTTGCGTCTATTCAGATGACACAGGTACGCCGCTAAGACAAGGACGTCACCGTCACTTTGAAGGGGAAGGGTGATCGTATATTCCTCGATTTGCTGTGCAGGGTCCAGATTGAGTACCTCGAGGAAGGAAGCCGGCAGCCCCCCTTGAACATACGCATCTGCAGCTTTGTTCTCTAAAGCAGGAGTCTTGTACAGCATGGTGTTGATAAGTGAAGGATCTGTGAGGAACGAAGCACATAGACTACCGATGTCGAAGTTGGCAGCAGCCAGCATCGTCTGCATGTAATTCGAGGTGACGTTCCAGAACGTAGAGACGAATAGTCGGACAGCAGCAGGATCATTTGAGAGGGTCGCGTTGTTGAAACCGACCATGTTGATGAATGGGGTAAATTGTCGGACGTAGCAGGCCGCTCCTGTCGAGCTGTTTGGATGTAAGACAGCTCCAAAAGAAGTAGCTTGTGATGCAGCGTTTTGAATTCGTAGGGTGTTCAGCACGTCTATCCCGGCAAATTCGAGCCTTCAATACTAGCTAGTCAGCACGCAGAGCACAACGGTTTAAGGGGGACGGAAAGAAAGAAACCCACACAGCCGCAGATGTCAATGCGTTGACATTTGATGTCAGTGCCACAGTGGCATCGCTGGTCCGAATAAAGCGATTGGACCCGATTGTAGTCTTTTGAAGATATGGCGAGGCGATGAATGATGTGGTTGCGCTAACGGGGAAACCACTACTGGGGTCGCATCCGATGGTAACAGTGACTTCAGTGGTCCAGGATTGGAGATCTGCCCACACCTCCACCTGGGTGACGTTACAACGACCAGTAAGTGACTCGCCAGAGTAAGAGATGCCATGGTCTGTGGTCGTAGCTCGAAGGAGGATGTAGTCGAGCATCCATGAGAATGTAGAATGGGAGGTTTGGAACGAATCTCCAAGGGAAAACACGTGGGGATCACAAAGAGTACCGGGCTTAGGTTTGGGTGAGAAGTGGTTGAACCAGTGGTGCTGGGTCGCGTTGTAGTCTGAGAGTAGCACTGGTTTCGGTTCATAACCCTGAGTAGCAACTAAAGGAAGGAGGAAGAGCATAGTTATGTGAATGCGTTGCCAGGTCAGCGATTTGAGATTTGGTCCTTACAAGCCACAGCGACTATGAAGCCGAAAGCGAGAACGGTCCCTCCATATAGTAGCTGATGAAAGTACTTCCACGGATACTGACGGGTGATAGCATATGATTGCTTCGGTAAAGGGAGCGATGGAGCCGTGAGACGTGAAAGAGAGAATGATACCATCGTACTAGCCTGCTCAGATGTAATGGGGAGGGTGAAGGGGTGGAGTGTTCCCCGCCTTGGAAGTGAGGGGACGAGGAATACTGAAGAGGGTTCGATACTCTCCACCTGAAGATGATATAGACAGCTGCCAGGAACGTGGTCGATATCCTCACATCCATCGGAGGTGGTGCTGATCAACTCGTGGTCGCGCGATAAAGGAAAGACGGGAGTGTGTAATGGCAGGTCAGAGTATGGGAATAAAATGTCGCAATGGCAACCTCCAATTTCCAACGATAGAAGCCCTCTTTGCTAGCTGATTGGTCCATGTGGCACCGCACGCGTTCCGAGGATCAGGTTCGAGCGCGAAACAGGTAGCAACCCTTTCACGTGTCATGTTTAATTCAGTAATCAGGTAAAGCGATTCACTTCAGTCTCTAATGGCAAGAAGATCCACATATCTGCGCCAATCCGCCTCGGGATCTTCGTGAAAGCTTACAGAGCAGTATTGTGAAAGAAATGGAAGGACATACAGTGAAAGTGAATTGGTCCAGCAAATCAAATGTCGCTGCCGCGTCGCCTCTGTCTCTCTGTAAGCACAAGTGATAAACAGTCATCAGATAATGATTCCAGTCGGCCATCAATATCCACTTGCCCGTCCTGCAACAGCGCCTCCCATAATTAAACGCTGATGAATAATGCCCACACGCCCTTTGCGAATCCAACAATCTCGTCCGCGCCCAACTTGCTTTCGCCAAATATCCGGTCAACAAACGTGATGGGCACTTCCCCAACGGTATACCCCATTGCTCTTGCCCGCGTCATCATTTCCATCTGGAAGACGTAACCCCGAGACTGAACCTGAGAGATGACAGTCTTGAGAACGTGCACGCGATATAGTCTAGTCTTCCACATATCAGATTCGTTCGTGGTATTAGATGAGACGGAGATCGGAAGCGCACCTGAAACTCCCTGTGAGATCGCTCACTCCGGGTTGCAGGACGGTATCGGCGAGGAAGTTGGCGCCTCTGCTGACGAGTTTTCGCTTGAGGTCCCATCCATAGACTCCTCCAGCTGGAGCTGGGGATGATGAATATGAGGAGGGTGGCATGGCTGGTGTCGGTGCAGTGCGGTACCGAGTTCCGGTGACAATATCCAGATTGTGCGCTTTTTGAAGTCTAGGAAGGTATATAGTGAGTTAATGCAAGCACGAAGCGTACGAGCAGCTGCTCACGCCTACCTAATAAACTCGGGGATGAATTTGGGCTAATCCGGGGAGATATAACGTCAACAACTGCTTCGCCATGGTCGCCTCTCATTCAAAGTGATATGTAACACGCACGTGATGCGAGAAATCAGCGTCCATAATGACGACGAATTCGCCGGTACAGAAGTTCAAGCCGTGCATATAAGCCGTACTGTGCACGGATGTGACTTCTCGCGTTAGTAGCGAGGGAATGGTAGGGTAACCTGCTTACTCACCCGAGCCCAAGTTTCCCCGCTCGTGGTTTCAGTATCTAAGGTCGAGATCAGATTTATGAGACAGTTGTCCTGAACTTCCGAGTAGCTCACTGTGAGCGTACAATTCTTTCCTCTCCATATACTTTGATCAACTGTTGAGCAATTTCCTGGGTGCCATCCGGAGACGCATCATCCACAATGATGATCTCCCAGTCAATATCACTACAGTCATCAAACAGTTCAGTAAAAGAGTCTCTGTATGTGGGTCTGGTGGACAGCCTACTATTCCGTAAAAGTTTTGGCGATGAGCCAGATGATGATTGGGAGGTTTTTGCGTTCATTGTAAGTCGGAAGGATGACAGAGTACTTGGAGCCACTGGCTGTTGAGGAGTTGAAAGGAGACATGGCAAATTCACTTGGCATATACCCTTGAAAGTAATGCCGCGGCGGAGAGGTTGGCAGTTAGTGGCAGAGATGGTCACTGTTGGTGTGGTACGTCGTTGGTCGTTTCACACGTGGATGTCAGGGACACGCTGAATTCTCAAGTCGCCGATCGCCGGACACCAATTAAATCTAGCCACCCTCTTCTTACACGTTAGCCCGTTAGATTTATGAGCGGCAGACCTTTACTCGACCGTTTCCGAGTCATCAGGAACCAAGAACTCGCACTCGACTTTATCTGGTGCCGCAATATCGGCCCTTTGCGTACTACCCGCAAACCACCTCCGTTATACAAGGGGCGAGAATTTAAAACTACCCATCATTATTTCGTTGAATCCTAGACCCCTTTACGGTGCGGTTTTTCGCATCTTTTTCGAGCCCTCTAAAATGATTCTTGGAGCTGTCACATTTTCGGATTCTTGATCAGGCCACGAAACGTGTAATGAAAGTCGGCCGGGGCATCTGTACCTGTGTCGCGAGTATGATTTAGTTAGGTACCGAGATCGAGGGGCCGAGGCTGCTGTCATTTCTCTAAGATTTAAAGACGAGATCGACTCCTCGTCGAAATCGATCTTGGAAAGTTGATCCAATATGCTGACTCCGAAAATGGGATGGCATCTATCGCTCGTCTCGTTAGTCTGGCCGTGTATGTTATCGAGCTCCAGCGAGCGCTCATCTCTCAACTTGATCTTCTAGGTGGAGGAGCTCCGATGGCCCATCAATCGGCTGCACTGCCATAATATCCATCTGATCATGTGATTGTCCAGGGAAAGCGTTAAATTGCCGCGTACCACCGGCGTTAACACCTCCCGTTGCTTCTCAGATGTCTTGTTCCCTGGCCGATAGGCCAGAAGCTAGGCGACATGTGTTTCTATTTCTGAGCTCCCCGAAATCAATTTTGCGATGACTCGGAAAGCGCCCGAAAGCTGCCCGAGCTCCCAACCGGGACAGAATTCTTCGCCCACGAATACACGATACCCATCTTCAGAGCCACCAAGTGACCCCTTCTAGCACAGTTCTCGTAACATATATAAATCAAGCATCTTGATCGACCAAGACACACCCCCATTCCATACCACAATCAAAATCAACACCGTTCTCAGCTTTATCTCCATCACCAAAAGCTCGTAGGATGTCCAACTACACTGGCCCAGGGATTTATATGATCATTCCCATGCACTCGAAAGAGATGTGTTTGGACATTTGGTGCGGCAGCACGGATCCTGGAACACCCGTCAAGCTCTAGTGAGTGAACCTCCCACTCCCCCGCTCCCAAAGATCTCAATTTATGCCCTCTTAAGTAACAATGGCAATTCTGGGGGCTTGAACCAAACCTTTGAGATTGTTGCCGCTGGTGGCAAGGGGGGAAATCCAGAAGTCGGAGATCGCGAGTATCACATCCTTGGAGTGAACAGTGGATTGATGCTGTGTGCTCCCGGTGAGCATTCCATATCCTTTATCATTTTTGATACATCTACTGACGGTAGGAACAGACAATGGTTCAACGGAGGTATGCGTTATGGCGTCACGACCTGTGAAAAATTTGTCCACTCGTTGGACCCTCGTTCCTCTAGAAAACGGGGCTTTCAAGTAGGTCACGGCCTGACTCGGAAGCCTGCTATGAGACTTACCCAAGGATCATCTGCTGCAGTATTATCAATGCGCATGCTTCAAACGCAGCTCTGAGCGTCAGGGGAGGCGGGCGAGGGAGTGGAACTGATCTGATGATCGCCCCCCGATCGGCTGGGGTGCTTTACCAGCAATTCGAGCTCAAGAGACCAACTGTCTGAGCCAATGTCACCACTACCATTGTAGTTGAATAAATGCACAATGTTTTTGATGGATTGTAGTGCCACATGGCTTGGAACTATAGCCTTCGCTCTTGAGTCAGACATTTTCTAGGAAACCATTTCAAAGCATTCCCATATGGACACAATGCTCTACTCAAGGGAGGTACGTATGGTCCATGGGACAAAGAGGCGATACTATCCGACATCGGCTGTTAGCGACAATGGACGATGAACGGATGTGACAAATAAAAGTACATTCCCACACAGCGGATATCAAAATCCTCAGCTACAAAGACTCATTAATATTACGGGTATATCGTAACATCAAATCAACACATTACGTCAATGTCTGTGCATCCTTATCATTTCTCTCGCGACCTTCCCTGCTGTCTCTAGAGGCCAGGGTACTGAGACAATATTGCTATCCATCATATGGTGCAGTCTGTCTTTGCGCTCTCGCAGTTTCGATATCGCCGGCCTCCGTATCCCAGCATTCTGGGCCTAACCGTGCAGACCAACAACACGGATCTCCCAGTGTCGAACTATCCTTGGGACCCGTTTCCGATTTTGCTAAGAGCTCGTAAAGCAACACAGTCCCTAAAGGTCATCATCCTCCTAGGGCGATCCTCATAATTCTACTTACCTTCTCGATTTGAATCCACTGGTGTGCCTCCTCGGTCATACACATACCGCGCAAATCCTATGCCTCTGGCTATGTAGCAAATGCAAGATTTTAAAACTCGAGAGCAAAGACAAAAACAAAACATGCGAAAACGACAGATAATGGGATACACGAGTGATGCAAATCAAGAGAAGGAAAAGCCCAAAGCGAGTAGATATGTGACACAAAAAGGGGATCGGTGGAACAAAATAGTAAGAAAGGTTGTTGTGGTCCTGCTGTTGCTGCTGACTGCTGTATAATCACCCCTATTTATTGGTGAAAACCGTGGATATAGCGCTACTGTCGGGAGTCGGGAGTTGACTGCGTTTGTGCTGAGAGAACATAACAAGGAGAGGACCAGACGCCTGCGTGTCTGTGACGGACCCACGAGATTGATATACAGCCATCGACATGGATGCCCGGCGGCGTCGGGCGACTGGAGGTCGAGGCCGCTCTCCGCTTTCAGATAAGGACGAACCTTCCTGACCCGCGAACTTGAAGGTCGCCCCAGTTGTCAGTGGTGGAGCACCGTGGTCTTGTGCCTTCTGTTGGAACATATTCAATTGCTATTGAATAAAAACGGAAGCGTCAATCGTTGAAGCGTAAGGTTATGGGCAGTTTGAACCGAAATCACTCACTAAGACGAGAAGCGTGGCCGAGATTCCGTTCAGTGGCACGGTGAACCTGCCTAATGTGGGTACCAAACTGTACTGCAGAGTACGTCAATCGGAATAGTCCCAAAGGTAGGTTCGATCAATAGGGGTGGGACTCACATTCACAACCGCGATAATGATAGTCACAGTCCTTGTGGCCGCTTGAATGAAACCAGTCTGAATGAGGGCAGATATTGCTCCCAAGTATCGATTTCCCTTCGGCGTTTCAAGTGATGCAACCTTGTCCACCGCGTGGCCGACAGACCATAACCGGCTAGCGATGAATGCGGTGATGTAGCAAGTGTATGTAACGATGACACTTTGAACCGCAACAAAAAGTGGGAAACTGAGGGCAACTAATCGAGGGTCGTTGGGTCGAGATGCTGTGACGAAGTCGATGACCACGATGACCACGAAGCTAAGGGCATTCACCGCCAGTAGGAATGCAGGTAGAAGTACGATCCGAAGAGATCTGGACCTATCCAAACTCTCATAAGACTTCAAGACCGTGGGGGTATCGATAGACTTACCAAATCACGTATAGCCTCCAACAAAAGAGGCCGTCGCCTAGAACTGTCTGCTTATCCAGATGATGAGCCGCATTGAACAAACGATACTTCGTTCTAACGCACTGCAGCAAACGAGAACCCACTAAAGAGCGTTGGTTCAGGGAGTATTGCGAACTAGGCCTCGGAGAGATACTCACTGTCGGAGCCCGCGGAGCACATAGTCGGTTGAGCCCAACGCCCCACCCGTGAACAGCGTCCGTCCCAAGATGCGGTAGTCAACCGCTGACAACCAATCGCGAAATTTTAATTGAGTGACTCACAATCGAACAAAGAATAGGAGGCTGAACCAACTACTCACCGACTCGGCAGAGCGTCAGGCAGAACATCGCTATGATAATCCAGCCAATCGCTGTAGGCCGTCCTGTTCCAGTTGGCCTCCACAAAGTGATAACAAGAAGGCAAGAGTAGATGCCTATGATACCGCCAAAGTGTTGTCAGATATTGGTTTTTTTAATTGCCGAGGTTGGAAACAGAGACCGGGTCAACGACTGACCAACGAGGATCCCCTCGGCAAACTCCGCCCCTCGTTGAAACTCTTTGAGGTTACCGGTCATAGGAACAAGATATCGAGTAGCAGGTAGACACTGAGTAGCGGAAGTGAAAATTGGACAAGACGGGGGACTGTAGTGGCTAATTTGATCACATGGACTAAAGCGGCCCGTTGTTAAAAGGCAATAGATTGGTACATGACGTTTCTCCGTTGAAAAACGGTCCGGAGCACAAGAGCGTACAAAGCGTCTCATTTCAAATAGTGTGACCCTGAGTTGATGCAGGGCCACGTATATGCCACTTGGAGATGGTGCTTTTTACCTCACAAAGCAAGCTGAAGAATCAAAACGAGAGAAGTGAGATGATAAACGTACGGAAAGATTCTTGCAATCATAATCCATTCGGAGTGGTACAAGAAAAGGAAAGCCTCGTCAATTCAAAACCCGAGTCGAACGCGGCACCCGCACCCACGGTCCCTCGACAACCATGCCGCACCCGGCCCGAGACCATCCTGAGACTAAAATGTAACGTCTGCTATTGCCGGATACCAAGTGCCAAGAAACTCACAGATGACTTTTGAAGCGTACGATTAATGACATGGACTGACACGTGGCCGACCCAGACGTATCATTCCCAGATGGCTAGGTCGTATTTATGTGGTTGGTCTGTGACTCACCGGTCTCCTGCAAAATATAGATTCATTTCCTCCTCCTTTGTATTGTATTCAAAAAACCACAGTTAAAAGACAGATGAATCTATTTGGCAACCCCATGTTCAGAGAAACCCCTTTGTAGCAACCCCTTTAGCAACCCCTCTGAAGAGGTCAAATTGATGATACACATGAGCAAATCAAATCAGGATTAAGTTGCTTAGTAATCTAATGTATGATTGACAACTCTTAGCCCCTGGTTACTTCTGTAGGCATGTCTGTTGGTTGTGGCCAGGCTGCTTGCACAAACCATGCTGTCATTGTGAGGATGGTGGATCAGGTTGATTGATCTGGCTGGTGTTGTCAGAGTCATCAAGTGTGGCTTCCTTGACAGTTGTTAAGAGTCAGCTCCAAGCTAGACTCTGATAGGCACTACTGTGCTAAGGGTGCCAACCAGGGGTACTTACTGATGGCTTTGGATTGCTTGTAAGAGTGGGTAGAGAGAATGAAATTGAAGATGCTAAATTACAAACAGG